>JBCEWE010000261.1:2142500-2152500 GCA_039877035.1 Silurus lanzhouensis
TACTTGCAATGCATTGTGTCTGTAACCAGTGAATGGACTACAACCAGTGACTGAATATAAATTACATGTGGATTTCTGTACACAAGTTTTGGGTATTAATCAGGTAAAAATAAATTGAAGTTTTATTTAAGTAAGTAATAAGGTTGAGATCTCAGGTAAATAGGTAAATATGTTCAATACACTTTACTGATGAGTGATTTTAGTGAAATGTACAGTAGATGATAAATAGTATATTTGTGCTGTTGGTGAGGAAAATCAAAGTTTGTAGTTACTCAGTTATGAAGTTGTTGACTTTAAGAGGTAATCATTGTCTCACCTGTGTGATCAGTCCAGAATCATTTTTATTCTTATAATATAGTATTCTTTCCATCCTCTTAGTCACATTTGTGTACACTTTCAGACTTTTTGTCTTTGTCTTGTTTGGCTATGACTTCTGTTTGCCACATTGCAGTTGACTTTCTTGTTTATGAACTGTCACAAACGTAGAAATTTCACTTTCTATAATTTTCTTTATCTCAAAAACAAATTCTTGTCCCTACACCTCTATAACAATACATTTTGTCTCAAAACCCGACTTCAGACACTTTTTGGGTGTTTCTTTATTAAAAAATATTATAAAAGTCAGTAGGAGTAAGACAGAGTACATGTGTGTGAATGAGAGGGAGGGCAGTGGAGGGGTGAAGTTACAGGGAGAAGAGGTGGAGAAGGTGGAGGAGTTCAGGTACCTGTCGTTAACAGTGCAAAGTAATGGAGAGTGTGTTAGAGAAGTGAAGAAAAGAGTGCAGGCAGGGTGGAGTCGGTGGAGAAGAGTGATAGCAGGAGTGATTTGTGATAGAAGAGTATCTGTGAGAGTGAAAGGGAAAGTTTATAGGACTGTGGTGAGACCTGAGATGTTGTTTGGTTTAGAGACAGTGGCATTGAGTAAAAGACAGGAGGCGGAGCTGGAGGTAGCAGAGCTGAAGATGTTGAGGTTTTGGGAGTGACGACGATGGACAGGAATAGAAATCAGTTTATTAGAGGGACAGTACATGTAGGATGTTTTGGAGACAAGGTGAGGGAGGTGAGATTGAGATGGTTTGGACATGTGCAGAGGAGGGACATGGGGTATATCAGTAGGAGAATGCTGAGGATGGAGCCACCAGGAAGGAGGAAAAGATGAAGACCAAGGAGGAGGTTTATGAATGTGGTGAGGGAAGACATGCAGGTAGTTGTGTTAAAAGAGGCAGATGTATCTGCTGTGGTGACCCCTAACGGGAGAAGCCGAAAGAAGAAGAAGAAGAAGAAAAAAAAAGAAGCAGTTTAAAAAAAAAAGCTATTATTATTATTGATTTTTTTTTTTTACAGAACCTGAAACATTGAAGTGTTTCTGTATACGAACTGGAAAAACACTCAATTCTGATGCTGCCTTGATCGAACTTCTTAAAAAGAAAATACCAGCAGATCTGCAGGAGGTGGAAACTGTAGATAAGTGTGATTTCATCCTGGTGTTCTGCCCTGTTATTAGAGGACTTGAAATTGACTTTAATGCAGCGCTGAAGAATCTTTATCAATATCCAGGTATTTGAAAAAAACAAAATAAAATATATGCTGTATACTGAGTAAAGTATGTGGTGAGTAAATGCTTCATATGGTTTCTGCAGACACCAAACGTGCTGTTCTGGTGATGCTCCATCCCACGTTTGATCCAGAGTTTACTGTACCAGGCAGCGTCAGAGCTGTGAACAGAGAGAATACGATTGTGGTTCACTGTCTGTTTCATGAAGATGAAGGATTATTGCAATGTGGAAGGAATAAGGAATCATTAGACACAATTATAAATTACATTAAACCTCAGGTATGTGTTTTTTTTTCAAGAGTTGTCACTTAAACAAACCTCATCTACTTGCTTGAATAAGGAATTTCTGAATGATCCCAAACTGACTTTAATGTATATTTGGTTTTAGTTTCTCAGTGATCAGTCTGAAGGGAAACAGTTTTACAGTGAAATGTTCACAGCAAAATAAACTGAAACACAAGTTTAACATTTATTTATTAAACATTTTTATTTAATTTAATTGAATTAACTGCTTTCTATTCTGTTATTTATATTTCACAGATTTTTCGGAAAAACAAGTCCTCAGAGGGAACAGATGCTGATCAATTATTTAGTCTGTGGAAACACAGTGAGTCGTCTGCTCACCTCCACTACATTTACCTGTGTGATGATGAAGAACAGTTTATTAACAGCACCTGTCAGTTTATATTATGAATTCACTTTATTCTTGGTCATAGAGTTACATTATTATTATTATTACTGTCAGTTGTGAACAAATGCATAATAAAATGGTACCCATTTATTTATAATAAGTTTGTATTAGTCTATAACTTCACTACACACATCTCTAACCTCATGAGTTCTGTGTGATTTCCTTACAGAGTAAATGTCAGGCTTTGATCAAGTTGTTGTTCTACATGTTAAAGTGAAACAGATTTGACAAAATGTTCTTGTTTTGTAATCAGATTCAGCATCTGCCAGTCAAAATATCCACAGTGCTTCTTCATCATCACGTCATCATCAAAACTATGACACTCATGTGCAGAATGCTGATTATCAAATTACCTCAACCGTTTTTCCATGTAGTAAATGTACATTTTTATACTGTATATATTCTAGATTATAAACATCTTAATTGTGGCTTCAGGGTTTAAATAAATGTATGTTTCAAAAATGTTTGTAGTCACTATAGTTATATAGATAAATATGATATTTAATTGATATCTAACACAAATTATGTTTATTTTCTGTTATTTTTTGTACCGTTTCTCAGACAGGAGTAAGTCAGTTACAGTGCCCTCCACAATTATTGGCACCCCTGTTTAAGATGTGGTCGTGGACTTCTAAAAATTATCCTTTTTTTTTTAAACAACATAGAACCCAAATGCAAAAAAAGAGAAAAATCCAACCTTTAATTTAAGTACATTACTTTGGTGGTAAAAAAAATCATACATTTAGAAAAAAAAAAAAGAACTTGAAATCATGTGTCCCACAATTATTGGCACCCCTAACAATTCCTCTGAAAAATTTAATTGTTTTTTTTTTATATATATATTTCTGTAGTTGCTAAGGTTGGTCAGGGTATCTAGGGACTTTTAATTAGTAATTCATGATTCCCTGTTTCCCTGGGGTATAAATATGACGTGACACAGAGGCCTAATTCTCTTACCCATTTGTCAACATGGCAAAGACAAGAGAACACACCATTCAAGTAAGGCAGATGTGTGTCGACCTTCATAAGTCAGGCAATGGCTACAAGAAAATAGCCACTCGCCTTAACTTGCCGGTATCTACAGTCAGAGGAATCATTAAGAAGTTTAAAACAACTGGAACAGTGACAAACAAGGCTGGAAGAGGTCCCAAGTTTATCTTGCCACAACGCACAGTGAGGAGGATGGTAAGAGAAGTAAAAAAATTTCCCAAGCTCACCGTCACAGAATTGCATCAAAGAGTGGCATCTTGGGGTCACAGAGTCTCCAAAACAACCATCAGACGCTCTCTACATGCCAACAAGCTGTTTGGGAGGCATGCAAGGAAAAAGCCTTTTCTCACTAACACTCACAAACGTAAACGTCTGGAGTTTGCTAAGCGGTACTGGGACTTCAACTGGGATCGTGTGCTTTGGTCAGATGAGACTAAGATTGAGCTTTTTGGCAACAAACACTCTAAGTGGGTCTGGCGTAAAACAAAAGATGAGTATGCCGAAAAGCACCTCATGCCCACCGTGAAGTATGGTGGAGGATCTGTGATGCTGTGGGCCTGTTTCTCTTCCAAAGGCCCTGGGAACCTTGTTAGGGTGCATGGCATTATGAACGCTTTGAAGTACCAGGATATTTTAAATAAAAACCTGATGGCCTCTGCCAGAAAGCTGAAGATGGGTCGTCATTGGGTCTTTCAGCAGGATAATGATCCAAAACATGTGGCAAAATCTACACAAAAGTGGTTCAGCAGTCACAAACTCAAGGTCCTCCCATGGCCATCTCAGTCCCCAGACCTCAACCCAATCGAAAACCTGTGGGGCGAGCTAAAGAGAAGAGTGCATAAGAGAGGACCCAGGACACTGGATGATCTAGAAAGATTGTGCAAAGAAGAATGGTCAAAAATCCCTCTCTCTGTGTTCTCCAATCTTGTGAAATGTTATAGGAGGAGATTAAGTGCTGTCTTGTTGGCAAAAGGAGGTTGTACAAAGTATTAACATCAGGGGTGCCAATAATTGTGGCACACATGATTTCAATTTTTTTTTCTTTTTCTAAATGTGTGATTTTTTTACCACCAAAGTAATGTACTTAAATTAAAGGTTGGATTTTTCCCTTTTTTTGCATTTGGGTTCTATGTTGTTTAAAAAAAAAACGGAGAATTTTTTGAAGTCCACGACCACATCTTAAACAGGGGTGCCAATAATTGTGGAGGGCACTGTACATGAGAAAGTGCTGTAACAAGGTTGGAGTCGGTGGAGAAGAGTGATAGCAGGAGTGATTTGTGATAGAAGAGTATCTGTGAGAGTGAAAGGGAAAGTTTATAGGACTGTGGTGAGACCTGAGATGTTGTTTGGTTTAGAGACAGTGGCATTGAGTAAAAGACAGGAGGTGGAGCTGGAGGTAGCAGAGCTGAAGATGTTGAGGTTTTTGTTGGGCGTGACGACGATGGACAGGAATAGAAATGAGTTTATTAGAGGGACAGCGCATGTAGGATGTTTTGGAGCATTTATGTGTTTGTTTTGTATCATTTTAATTATAGATTTGGAAAATATATCTTAGTTTAGATTGAGATGACTGTTACTTCCTGTTTACTCGTCTACTTTCTTGAATAAGGAATTTCTGAAACATGTATATTAAATGACTTTAATGTATGTTTGGTTTGAAGGAGTTTTGTTTTTAGTTTCTCAGTGATCAGTTTAAAGGGACACTGTTTTACAGTAAACTAACATTTATTTATTACAATTTTTCATTCAATTAAATTAACTGCTTTCTATTCTGTTATTTATATTTCACAGATTTTTCGGAAAAACAAGTCCTCAGAGGGAACAGATGCTGATCAATCGTCTAGTCTGTTGCAACACAGTGAGTCGTCTGCTCACCTCCACTACATTTACCTGTGTGATGATGAAGAACAGTTTATTAACAGCAGCTGTCAGTTTATATTATGAATTTACTTTATTCTTGTTCATAGAGTTAAATTATTATTATTGTTACTGTCAGTTGTGAACAAATGCATAATAAAATAGTACACATTTATTTATTTATTTATAATAAGTTTGTATTAGTCTATAACCTCACTACACACATCTCTAACCTCATGAGCTCTGTGTGATTTCCTTACAGAGTAAATGTCAGACTTTGACTTTAACAAAATGTTCTTGTTTTGCAATCAGAATCATCTGCCAGTCAAAATATCCACAGTGCTTCTTCATCATCACGTCATCATCAAATCTATGACACTCATGTGCAGAATGTTGATTATCAAAGTACCGCAACCGTTTTTTCATGTAGTAAATGTACATTTTTATACTGTATATATTCTAGATTATAAAATCTTAATTGTGGCTCCAGGGTTAAAATAAATGTATGTTTTAAAAATGTTTGTTTTATTTAATGTTGTTTTTAGTAATAAAAAATAGTAGAATAGTAACATTCGCCCAAGATTCAACTGAAAGCAGAAAATTATCAGCATTGTCACTTGTGGGAATTTTCAGAAAAATAGTTGCTAATGCTGATAGTTTTTTGCTTTTAAATGAATCTTGGGCAAATGTATGTTTATAAATGTATATGTTATACTGTAATATATTACTTGAAGCTTGTGTTATATAATTAGATAGTTAAATATTATATTTAAAAAATATCTAATACAAATGTTGTTTACTTTCCGTTCTTTTTTATACAGTTTCTCACAAAGGGGTAAGTCAGTAACTTAAGCTGTTTGTTGGAAATAATTCACTAGTTGAAGACATTCGCTAATAAAGATAACATTCAAATTATGTTTTGTCATGAACACTTTTTCCCCCAAAACATATTCACAATTGGCTTAAACTATCACCAGTAATTTAAAAAAGGAAAAGTGTCACTGATTTTATAAAGGAAAGCTCATGATGGAAAATAATGTCCAGTTCAGATCAGAATTACCAACTTGTTTATTATTAGATGTTTTGTCAGGTGGATTGTACTAAATATTGATCAAATTATTTATTGTTCATTTAAAATACAGTGTCATTAAGCATTAAACTTTAGTTTTACACCATGTTACAGGAAGAGCTGAAAACAAAGCAAAAGAAATCACATGCTGGTGAGTAATAACGGGCTAAAAAGACGACAATTCTTTATTTTCTATGTGCCTATATTATTATGTTATTTAATTATGCTATTGTTATTTATTATTGTACTTTATCTGACTTGACCAGTGAAAATAATTCTATCATATTGTACTGTAATGTATTATGCCTGTAGTCTTAGTATAGTGAATACAGTGAAGATTCTTATCTGTGACCAAAGTAGAGCTGCACAGTACATAACAGCTCTAATGCCCTTAGTATTTAATTGGGCACATGCATGTAAAATTATCAGGTATTTTCCATACTTTTGACTGTATGTTGTAGTGTTTTGTAATATTGTCATCTTGTTCTTAATCTCAGAAAGGAAAGGTTTTCAAATGAAATGTTTAATGAGAAATAACTAATCAAAGTTTTGCTGTATGTATTATTTTATTCACAGAAAAAACACTGAAGTATTTCATTGTAGAAGCTGGAAAAACACTCAATGCTCAAGAGACGTTCATGTCCAAGCTTAAACATCAAATTCCACTGCAAGAGGTGCGTACAGCACACGAGTGTGACATGATCCTGGCTTTCTGCCCCGTTGTGTCACGAGCTGGATTCGACATTGAAGCAGCACAAAAGAAAATTAACGATAAATCAGGTACTCCAAATAATAATGTGTGATTTTGTTATGCGGCGATGAACGGAGGCGAAACCCGGAGTAGAGACCGCTGAATGTTTAATGAACAGAAAGTCATTCACAAAAACACACTTACTGCAGTCCATAGAAACCCAGAGAGAGGGAGAGAGATATCCGTGGTACGCCCTGGAGGGGCGAGGTCCACACAGTCCTGGAACGGAAAGGAGAAGGGGTAATCCAGGGTGCGCTTTGGGGAGAAAGTGCAGCCGTGGAGAGAATGTGGAGTCCGGGAGGAGGAGACCGTATAGGGATACGCATACATCAACACATATACGAACATGACCCAACAAATCAAATCAAATCAAATCAAATCAAATTTTTATTTGTCACATACACATACATACAGGGTACGACATGCAGTGAAATGCTTTTAACGACGGCACAGCATGAGGGAATAAAATGGGGTGAAAAGGAGAATAAAAATTATAAATATAATAACAACATTTTAAAAGAAAAATATAATAACAAGAAAAAGAAGGCAGATAAATAAGGATATAAAGATATATGCATATATACATACATACACAAAAAAAAAAATGCTTATGGCAGTGTGCAGTTAAACAGTAAACAACAGTAAACAAGTTAGGCATGGTTTTTGATTGTCCATAAGTGTCCGTGTGCGGTCCGGTGTGGTGTAAAGTGTCCATTAGTGTCCGTGTGCAGTAAGGTGTGGTGTAAAGTGTTCTTGTGCGGAATGGTGTGGTATAAAAAAAAGAATATAAAAATCTGAAAAATATGAAATAAATATGAAAAAAAAATAATAATAATAATTAAAAAAAAATAAATACCGGACAACAGGAAAGTGTGAGTGAGGGGTTTAAATAGGAGCTGGGGATGAGTGCCAAATGAGTCCCAGGTGTGCACAATTGAAGCCGGGCGCTTCAGAGAGAGCAAAGGGGCGCTGAAAGGGGCGTGGCAGGTGGATTTCTGACAGATTGTGTATACTGAATAATGTCATGAGAATTGTTCTAAGAAAACGTCTCATTTGTTTTCCAAAGCCGACAAACCTGCATTTCTCATCGTGATCCATTACACGTTTGATCCAGAGAGTGCTGTACCAGATAGCAGCAGGATTGTAACCAGAAAAAACACGATTACAATCGACTGTCTGTTTTATGAAAATCATGGATTTCTTCAGTGTCATAAAAATCATTCATCATTTTCCAAAATAATACAAGCCATACAATCTCAGGTACTCGTTTAACCATTTTATTTTTTGAGGGTTTACAGTGAAGAAACTGCAGTGAATTAAAGTGTTTCCTTCCACAGTTTAACGTAAAACTGATGACAGAGGAAAATATGGAAATTGATGGACATGCTCACATGGAGTCTCGTAAGTAGCAAAATATTGCAAAGAATTATTAAAATAAGCAGATTATGCCTAATAAAGATACAGAATAGGGCAATACTCAAATGAATTTCAAAATAATGTGCCAAAAAAATGCAAATGTAATTTTAGGTATAAGAGTGAAAAAACAAAAGTATTTTGCTTATCAAAAGCAAAAACATAACTCAAGAAACGTTCATGGATAAGCTTAAAGACCTGCAGGAGGTGCAAAAGAGAATGAGTGTGACATCATTGTAACTTTTGTGTCACAAGAAGGAACTGATATTAAAAGAGCGAAGACAGAAACTGTTTCAGGTATTTAGCAATATTTTCTAGCATCTGCTGCCACTCCTGCATGTCCTGAGTAGCGAATTGTTCTATATGAGTTTTTGTATCATTGGCAAGTACAAACACCTAAAGTCTTGTTCTAGTGAAGTGTTTGCAGAAGCACAGTATTTCTCTCTCTGTGCCTTACTGTCTTTCTGATTGTGACTCAGATTATCAGTCCATGTCTGTGTGTATAAGTGTCTGTCTCCTTGTCTAGATGTATAGGATGTGCTTGTGTCAGACTGTCTATCTGTCGATCTGTGTTTGTGTAAATGTCTATCTGTTTGTCTCTCTGCCACCATTTACAGAGACACAATTTCTGTTGGTGGATTTTGCTGCTCTAAATGAACCTTTTTTGTCTCCCAGATGGTCCATCACAGAGCCCTGACAAACAGGAAAATGTGGAAAACAATGCAGAAGCTCACAAAAATGATCAGACGTTAATGGAAATAAACAATCAGGACGAGAAGAAACAACTTGAGAAGATGAGGGCTGAGCTCGAGAAGCAAAAAGCTGAGTTAGCAGAAAAAAGCAAACAGCTAGAAGAGAAAGAGAGCAGTCTGAATAAAAGAGAGAGTGAGCTATTGTATTGGTACAGACAGATTGAAGAGTACAAAGGTCAGAGAGATGAAAGACTGTGAAAAGGAAAGGTGGGGGAGGTCAAAGCTGAGTTGGATAATACACAAAACAATTAAAAGAGAAAAAAAGGAACTGGACTCTGTGAGCAAAATGCTGGGGGAGAAAACAGAAGGGGTTGAAATAAGTACAAATAAACTGTATTTAATCTAGAGGAAGATTAAAGAAACAAACTAAATACAAGTCTTTTAAATGTTTTATTAGAGCAGATTAAAGCTTAAATCTTAATAATATACAGGAAATGGAATAAAGCTTCAGAACTGTACTCAGATTAAAAAGAAATAAAAGTATAAATGGTAGAAACGTTGCTGTTTGTTGGCTTGAACTTGTCGTACCTGCTGCCTGACTTCCCTGCTGTTCTTTTTTACTTGCTTGTTGAATGTGTAAGAAAAATTACAACTAGTATAACCAGCATAACATTCTATCAGTCACACAGATCTAGTGTAGAGCACATTCCTGATCTAAATAGAGAAAAGTGCAGGTGTGTGTGCGACTCAGAAGTGTGAAACTTGTGTGACAACTGACAGTTTATTTAGGTTCTGATATAAATATAATATAATATAATATAATATAATATAATATATACTCAAGTAGGAGAAATAAAGGCAATTAAATTGTAAATTGGATGTAAAGTGAATTGTCACTATAGCAAAAAAATGCTGTATCTATGTGTGTGTGTGTGTGATAAATAATTATTAAACATTACTGTTACTGCAAAACGGTACTTTG
>JBCEWE010000261.1:2157500-2280776 GCA_039877035.1 Silurus lanzhouensis
TGAGAGTGGGAGAAAGGGAAAGTTTATAGGACTGTGGTGAGACCTGAGATGTTGGATGGATTAGAGACAGTGGCATTGAGTAAAAGACAGGAGGCGGAGCTGGAGGGAGCAGAGCTGAAGATGTTGAGGTTTTGGGAGTGACGACGATGGACAGGAATAGAAATCAGTTTATTAGAGGGACAGTACATGTAGGATGTTTTGGAGACAAGGTGAGGGAGGTGAGATTGAGATGGTTTGGACATGTGCAGAGGAGGGACATGGGGTATATCAGTAGGAGAATGCTGAGGATGGAGCCACCAGGAAGGAGGAAAAGATGAAGACCAAGGAGGAGGTTTATGGATGTGGTGAGGGAAGACATGCAGGTAGTTGGGTTAAAAGAGGCAGATGTATCCGCTGTGGCGACCTCTAACGGGAGAAGCCGAAAGAAGAAGAAGAAGAAGAAAAAAAAGAAGAAGTTTAAAAAAAAAAAAGCTATTATTATTATTGATTTTTTTTTTTTTTACAGAACCTGAAACATTGAAGTGTTTCTGTATACGAACTGGAAAAACACTCAATTCTGATGCTGCCTTGATCGAACTTCTTAAAAAGAAAATTCCAGCAGATCTGCAGGAGGTGGAAACTGTAGATAAGTGTGATTTCATCCTGGTGTTCTGCCCTGTTATTAGAGGGCTTGAAATTGACTTTAATGCAGCACTGAAGAATCTTAATCAATATCCAGGTATTGAAAAAAAAAATAAAAATAAGATAATATATACTGAGTAAAGTATGTGGTGAGTAAATGCTTCATATGGTTTCTGCAGACACCAAACGTGCTGTTCTGGTGATGCTCCATCACACCTTTGATCCAGAGTTTACTGTACCAGGCAGCATCAGAGCTGTGAACAGAGAGAATACGATTGTGGTTCACTGTCTGTTTCATGAAGATGAAGGATTATTGCAATGTGGAAGGAATAAGGAATCATTAGACAGAATTATAAATTACATTAAACCTCAGGTATGTGGGTTTTTTTTCAAGAGTTGTCACATAAACTGTATCCTTTTAATTAGAGATTGGGAACATATATCTCAGTTTAGATTGAGGTGACTGTTACTTCCTGTTTACTTCCTGTCTACTTTCTTGAATAAGGAATTTCTGATCCCAAACTGACTTTAATGTATATATGGTTTGAATGTATGGTTTTGTTTTTAGTTTGATCAGTCTGAAGGGAAACAGTTTTACAGTGAAATGTTCACAGCAAATTAAACTGAAACACAAGTTTAACATTTATTTATTAAACATTTTAATTTAATTGAATTAACTGCTTTCTATTCTGTTATTTCTATTTCACAGATTTTTTGGAAAAACAAGTCCTCGAAGGGAACAGATGCTGATCAATCGTCTAGTCTGTGGAAACACAGTGAGTAGTCTGCTCACCTCCACTACATTTACCTGTGTGATGATGAAGAACAGTTTATTAACAGCACCTGTCAGTTTATATTATGAATTTATTTTATTCTTGGTCATAGAGTTAAATTATTATTATTACTGTCAGTTGTGAACAAATGCATATTAAAATAGTACACATTTATTTATTTATATATAATGAGTTTGTATTAGTCTATAACTTCACTACACACATCTCTAACCTCATGAGCTCTGTGTGATTTCCTTACAGAGTAAATGTCAGACTTTGATCAAGTTGTTGTTCTACATGTTAAAGTGAAACAAATTTGACAAAATGTTCTTGTTTTGTAATCAGATTCAGCATCTGCCAGTCGAAATATCCACAGTGCTTCTTCAGCATCACGTCATCATCAAATCTATGACACTCATGTGCAGAATGCTGATTATCAAAGTACCTCAACCGTTTTTTCACGAAGTAAATGTACATTTTTATACTGTATTTATTCTAGATTATAAAATATTAATTGTGACTTCAGGGTCAAAATTAATGTATGTTTAAACAAAATTGTTTTTTTTTTAAATGTTGTTTTTAGTAATAAAAAATAGTTAGTAGAATAGTAACATTCGCCCAAGATTCAACTGAAAGCAGAAAACTATCAGCATTGTCACTTGTGGAAATTTTCAGAAAAATATTTGCTAATGCTGATAGTTTTCTGCTTTTAAATGAATCTTGGGCAAATGTATGTTTATAAATGTATATATTTTACTATAATATATTACTTGTGTAGTCACTATAGTTATATAGTTAAATAGTTAAGTATGATATTTAATTGATATCTAACACAAATTTTGTTTATTTTCTGTTCTTTTTTTATACAGCTTCTCACAAAGAGGTAAGTCAGTAACATGAGAAAGTGCTGTAACACTGTTTCACTGCAGAAGGTTTACTTAGGTTAACTGTAATGCACTTTACAGAGCAAACACAGAACGCATAACATGAAGAAACACAACTGTAGACTCGATCTCTGGGACTCCATTTACTGGTGGACCAATCAGTAGACCCAAGCAGAAATTGACTTTAATGATTGGTTCTTTAGGATTGCAGGTCATATCCGTGACAACTTTGGCTGTTTGTTGGAAATAATATACTAGTTGAAGACATTAGCTAATATAGATAACAGGTAAATTATGTTTTGTCATGAATACGTTTGTCATTTCCCCCAAAACATATTCACAATTGGCTCAAACTATCACCAGTAATTGAAAAAGAAAAAGTATCATTGATTTTATTAAGGAAAGCTCATGATGGAAAATAATGTTCAGTTCAGATGACAGAATTACTGTTACAACTGATTCATTATTAGATGTTTTGTCAGGTGGATTGTGCTAAAAGGCCTTTACAGATAAAACATTCTCCTTTTTAATAAAAACCTCTTTCTCTTGTGATATTGATCATTAAGCATTAAACTTTAGTTTTACACCATGTTACAGGAAGAGCTGAAAACAAAGCAAAAGAAATCACATGCTGGTGAGTAATAACGGGCTAAAAAGACGACAATTCTTTATTTTCTATGTTCCAATATTATTATGTTATTAAATTATGCTATTGTTATTTATTATTGTACTTTATCTGACTTGACCAGTGAAAATAATTCTATCATATTGTACTGTAATATATTATGCCTGTAGTCTTAGTATAGTGAATACAGTGAAGATTCTTATCTGTGACCAAAGTAGAGCTGCACAGTACATAACAGCTCTAATGCCCTTAGTATTTAATTGGGCACATGCATGTAAAATTATCAGGTATTTTCCAAACTTTTCCATACTGTATGTTGTAGTGTTTTGTAATATTGGCATCTTGTTCTTAATCTCAGAAAGGAAAGGTTTTCAAATGAAATGTTTAATGAGAAATAACTAATCAAAGTTTTGCTGTATGTATTATTTTATTCACAGAAAAAACACTGAAGTATTTCATTTTAGAAGCTGGAAAAACACTCAATGCTCAAGAGACGTTCATGTCCAAGCTTAAACATCAAATTCCACTGCAAGAGGTGCGTACAGCACACGAGTGTGACATGATCCTGGCTTTCTGCCCCGTTGTGTCACGAGCTGGAACCGACATTGAAGCAGCACAAAAGAAAATTAACGATAAATCAGGTACTCCAAATAATAATGTTTAATAATATGTGATTTTGTATACTGAATAATGTCATGAGAATTGTTCTAAGAAAACGTCTCATTTGTTTTCCAAAGCCGACAAACCTGCATTTCTCATCGTGCTCCATTACACGTTTGATCCAGAGAGTGCTGTACCAGATAGCAGCAGGATTGTAACCAGAAAGAACACGATTACAATCGACTGTCTGTTTTATGAAAATCATGGATTTCTTCAGTGTCATAAAAATCATTCATCATTTTCCAAAATTATACAAGCCATACAATCTCAGGTACTCGTTTAACCATTTTATTTTTTGAGGGTTTACAGTGAAAAAACTGCATGATTTTAATTATCTATGTAATGGACATCTGTTTTGATTTAGTTTTCTTTTAAATGTAAATATAATATGCATATTAATATTAATAGAGATTATAATACCTGTCTATTAGACTAATCAAGTCTTCTAATCAAGGTTTGAGTGTAGATTCACTGTAATTTGAAAGACATTGAGTTTTATAAATCACATTAATGGTTATTATGCAATATTGGAGCTTGATTTTACAGTTTTAATCTGATTTACACACACACACACACACACCACACACACACACACACACACACACACACACACACACACATCTGCAGTGAATTAAAGTGTTTCCTTTCACAGTTTAACGTAAAACTGATGACAAAGGAAAATATGGAAATTGATGGACCTGCTCATGTAGAGTCTCGTAAGTAGCAAAATATTGCAAAGAATTATTAAAATAAGCAGATTATGTCTAATAAAGATACAGAATAGGGCAATACTCAAATACATTTTAAAATAATGTGCCAAAAAAATTTATTTTAAGTATAAGATTTATTAAGTGATGCAGTATCCATTATATCCAATATTTGCAATGCATCTTTTTTTGTTTCAGATACAGCAAAGAAAATACAAAAGTTTTTTGCTTATCAACAGCAAAACACAAGTCAAGAAACTTTCATCGCTAAGCTTGAAAAATCAGGATACCTGAAGGAGGTGGAAACAGAGAATGAGTGTGATGTCATTGTAACTTTTATGTCACGCGAAGGAACTGATATTAAAAGAGCAAGGACAGACCCGAAAACTGTTTCAGGTATTTAGCAATATTCTCTAGCATCTGTGCCACTTTTGAATGTCCTGAGTAGCGAATTGTTCTATATGAGTTATTGTCTCATTGCCAAGTACAAACACCTAACGTCTTGTTCTAGTGAAGTGCAATGTTCACAGAAGTGCAGTATTTCTCTGTCTGACTCAGATTATCAGTCCATGTCTGTGTGTATAAGTGTTTGTCTCTCTGCCACCATTTACAGAGACACAATTTCTGTGGGTGGATTTTGCTGCTCTAAATGAACCTTTTTTGTCTCCCAGATGGTCCATCACAGAGCCCTGACAAACAGGAAAATGTGGAAAACAATGCAGAAGCTCACAAAAATGATCAGACGTTAATGGAAATAAACAATCAGGACGAGAAGAAACAACTTGAGAAGATGAGGGCTGAGCTCGAGAAACAAAAAGATGAGTTAGCAGAAAAAAGCAAACAGCTAGAAGAGAAAGAGAGCAGTCTGAATAAAAGAGAGAGTGAGCTATTGTATTGGCACAAACAGATTGAAGAGTACAAAGGTCAGAGAGATGAAAGACTGTGAAAAGGAAAGGTGGGGGAGGTCAAAGCTGAGTTGGATAATACACAAAACAATTAAAAGAGAAAAAAAGGAACTGGACTCTGTGAGCAAAATGCTGGGGGAGAAAACAGAAGGGGTTGAAATAAGTACAAATAAACTGTATTTAATCTAGAGGAAGATTAAAGAAACAAACTAAATACAAGTCTTTTAAATGTTTTATTAGAGCAGATTAAAGCTCAAATCTTGTAATAATATACAGGAAATGCGATAAAGCTTCAGAACTGTACTCAGATTAAAAAGAAATAAAAGTATAAACTGTAGAAACGTTGCTGTTTGTTGGCTTGAACTTGTCGTACCTGCTGCCTGACTTCCCTGCTGTTCTTTTTTACTTGCTTGTTGAATGTGTAAGAAAAATTACAACTAGTATAACCAGCATAACATTCTATCAGTCACACAGATCTAGTGTAGAGCACATTCCTGATCTAAATAGAGAAAAGTGCAGGTGTGTGTGCGACTCAGAAGTGTGAAACTTGTGTGACAACTGACAGTTTATTTAGGTTCTGATATAAATATAATATACACTCAAGTAGGAGAAATAAAGGCAATTAAATCGTAACTTGGATGTAAAGTGAATTGTCACTATAGCAAAAAAAATGCTGTATATGTGTGTGTGTGTGATAAATAATTATTAAACATTACTGCTACTGCAAAACTTTACTTTTTAGATGATCTGTGTTCTTATACTTTCTGTATTTTTAAACTGAACATTCATTCAATGGAAGTCAGTGGATGTTCATGCTTGTATATGGTTTTGAAACAAACACGAGAATCTACATTTCTCTACAGTTACATATTGAAATAAAACATCTGGAACATTGTTTTCTACTTTCACACTAATCCACTCATCTTGCAATTTTTTGAAACACATTTTGTCTTGTTTAACATACAAAAAAGTATTAACTGATTCTCCTGTAGTCAGAGATTGTAGTCACTGATGTGGTTCATGATCCCCAATCGGCAACTGTAAAAACGTAATACTCTACATAGTGTATTTAGTCGACATCAAAACCTGGAATAATACTGACAATCTAATCTAAAGAAATTGCCGTACATGACCACCAATTGCTGAAACTCTTTTGACGTTTAAAGACACAGAGTAGATTTCACACAACAATTCCCACATTTCCATCATGTTACTGAAGTGAACATGTTGAATATAATAGTTTGTACAGGAACTGAAATCTTCAGTTAAAAATTAAGAACATTATCAATGACATACTTACATTTACATTTGTACCGACGTACAAAAGTGCATTGAGTCTCTAGTAATGAATAAATCTACACTGGTACATCAGATTACAAACTTAATATAAATATAACTCTTGAATTCTACTTTCACTCTTTACTCTGGTGTCTGGAGTGTATGTGACCTATGCTGAATTATTACTTAGTTTCTGTAAGATAAACAGAAAAAATTAAGACTGAATCTGTGACCATACTGTAAGAGTTCAGGATAACTAGGAAAAGATCAATAATTGTGATTTGGACAGTATAATTTATGCACTGTAGAAGGATAAACATAAGAGTGGATGTTATCTGAATGGACAATTTTCTCAGTTGCAGTAATTAAACTAAAAGTAGTTTTAACCTGTGTGTATATATAAATATCGAACAGTTTTGATCTTGGGGAACATGTGGGTGGTCCCAGTAAAGTCCTCTTTTCTATTAACATTTAATAAATATGATAAGACTGTAACCAAGTCCTTGTCCTACACTTGATGTGTGTATTCATTTCCCATATCACTATTGCCTATGAAACTTTATACACAGGTATATGGGTGTATATGGGTGTAGGTTGCTGGCTGTTGCACATACATTGAATGTATAATAAAAATGAACCAAGTCAGATTTCCGAGTATCCTACATATTTAGCAAATAATGAGAACATTCATGATATTACTTGAAAATATCTTAATTTAATAGAAGTTGATAGCTTTAAACGGTACAAGATTTTTAAAATGTGGTATATTTTAATTGTGTAACAATTTTGTAAGATCTTTTGCTAACACACGAATCTATATTGTGTAAACAAAAAATGTATTTACAATAAATGTTAAGGCACTCTGAATTTTGAGGTTTGGTGTGTGATGTCCAGATCTAAGAATATTCAAATGGGATCCCAAATACAAGCGTCTTAAAAATACATTTGTCACTGTTGTATACTTAACATGCTGGTTATTTAACAAACTCTCCAACCGCGTGATTTAAAAAAAAAAAAACAGAAAAAAAGCAATCCGGCAATCTGTGATTGTAAAAACACGTTTTATACGTAGGGCTCCCTCCTCCTCCAAATGCTTAGTGTAAATAAAATATTCTATTCTTTATATATATTTCATTGCATTCAGCTCATGTGACTAGGATCACTGAAGAAACACAGTTCGGCCTGATCCTCTTGCTCCACCTCTACCTCTAGCTCTACCTCTAGCTCTTCCTCCTCCTCCTCCTCTAATCATAGCCGGTCCTTCTTTAATCACACCCCTTGCTTCACCTCTTCCTCCACTAATCTCTCCTCTTCCTCGAGAAAGTCCTCGTCCTCGAGCCTGTCCTCGTCCTCGAATCTGTCCTCGTCCCCGAGCCTGTCCTCGTCCCCGAGCTTGTCCCCGCCCCCTCCCACTTTCTCTGGTAATTCTCGAGCCTTGGCCTCTCAGCCTCAAAGTAGTGAAGCGCTCGTTCAGGTACAGCTGAGTCTGCAAAAAATAAAATTTAAAGTGAACAACAGGTTTGCTTAGAATACAACATGTGAAGAGGTTTTTCTAAAATGCACATTGGCACAATAGAGGAAGTAAAAAGCAAAACTGGGTACTGCAACTGCCTAGACTGGTTTATAATGTTCAACTGGTATGAGTTAAATGAGTTGACTCCCTAGTTTGCTTAGATATACGAGTTGGTATCAAAAGGTTTCGGGAATCTTCAGGAAGACGGCACGGAGTCAGCATGAGCCATTGTGCAGGTAGATTTTAGAGGTATTGTGTGTGTGTGTGTCTTTTTATAAATACCTGGTTTGTGGTTGCTTTATAATTAAAGTGCAGATTGATGCCCTTTGGTGTTGGCCTGTTCAATGCCTCAGATGACCTGCCCCTCAACAGTGTACCACCAGGCTGAGGCCTCACCCTTAGAAAGAACATGAAATCGAATAATCTTAGTGATAAACCAAAAATCTTGCTGGGCAAATACACAAGTAATAATTCAGAATGCCAGGCTCTACAGGGCATCCCAACATGGTCGAGGTGACCAAGAGTGAGAAAGCTGGGTTTGGCAGAAGAACCCCGGTGAAAAAAAGCTGATGAAATGGGACTTGCTGACACCAGGAGGTTATCTCACTGTAAGGGTAATGGACTTTGACCCCAGTCTTGGATGACAAACAGACTATGACATGTGCAAGTCAGTAAGATGAAGGTTATGTTCGGTAGACTGTATGTTCTTTGTTTGGTAATCCTATAATCCTCTGTTCAGGACCTGCTCTTTGTGGTTCTTGGTCTCAAGAGCTTTGTGTGAATGATAACACTTAGCAGGGAAGCTCTAGAAGCACCTGGTGGTTTTAGGTGTATAAACCAGTATTTGTCATTTCCTTCACATGTCCTAACTTTCCACAGCGGTTCCTCTTTTATCCTGTAGTATACATGTACGTTTGTGTGTATTTAAATACTCATGTGTATCCACTGTCTAGCTGCAAAGTAAACTAAACACAACCTAAATACCAGCATTAAAAGCAGGAGAACAATAATATTGAAGCAGAAGATGATGCAGGATGAGTGTTTGCCATTGTGATGGCTTTTCTAATCCGAGGTTTTTTATTTTTAAACAGAGCATGGTGAAGAGTAGCTCAAGTTTTACCGGAAGCAAAACTACAAATGCCATCACTCCAAATTAAGTTGTTTTATTTATTACAGTGTTATGACGCACGTACTCTCTAAATCGCTTTACAACTGAGATGTAAAATAATAAATGATATAGAAACTCACTGAGTCACAGGTGGAGGTTTGGCATTGGGCAGAGACACGGTTAATGTTGTCCCGGGAGAAGATGCAGTACTCTGACTTTACCAGGAGAGAAATAAAAATTAAAGACTTATAAATGAGTATATAATAAGACCTTCCATATCATTTACTTTTAACTAAATGTACATACCTTCTTATTTTCTGATATCTTTCCAATTTGCCAGTGCCTCTCATAGCCGAAAACTACAAACAAATATATGTATACAATTATTGGGATCTACATTAATCCATCAAATCTAATTGTACGATCAGCATGTACCAACTCACTCCTCTGTCCAATACAAATGGTCTTCCACCTCTCTGTGGAACTCGCTGACCTCGTGCTGATAAAGCTCCCCTACAACATTAGAAACAAAACATTCAGCAATATTTGGTTGGATGTAATATATGGACAAATGATTTCAAATGAATTTTTATACCTGCTAAACCCTCCTCGTCCTCTCCCTCTCCCTCGTCCTCTCCCTCGTCCACGGAACGAGCCTCTAAAAGACACTGTGCTCTGAACCTCCTCATCTCCATTCTGGAAAAAAAAACCTTCTCCGTTTAGACTCGCTCCTTCCCGCAGTTTCATGAGCGTCGCGTTCATGTGATCTACGCTACATCTTTTACAATTCATCACTGATCGATGTTGTTCAAACATCATGAAGTCTGAATTTTTTTCAGTCCATGATCTGATGCATTCTTCAGTACTAACCTCAGCTCTGTCAAGAGGACTCATGCCGCTCAGTCTCCCCAAACCTCTTCTGCTGTTCAGCCCACGTGACCTGGCTGGCCCTGAAATAACCCAAATACCGTGCTCTTAGCCCCTCGTTTCTGTCCAGTTCCTCGCTTTAGATTTGAAAGAACCGGAAATTCATTGAGGTCAAAACCTTTAATTGTTAAATATCTAAGGGTGCACAGACAGAACAGTAGATGCACAGACAGAGAGTCACATCAGTACCCTGATACTGCAGCGAACCGCGTCTGAGGCCTCTACGTGCCTGTGGTGTCTGGTTGAGCTTCTTCAGTACATTATTCCTGTTTAAAACCCGCTTGTTTCTTGCTCTGTTCGCAGCTCTGTTTGCTTTCTCCTCTTTTTTATTCAACTTGATGATATCATCTGGAATGGAAAAATGAAAAACGGTTAGCCTCAGTTCACAGGAAACTCCATAATACAGCCTGAGGGGAAATATGGTGCGAAATATCTTCTCAACAAAGATTTGGACCTTAAATGTGAAGAAAATCTAAAATCAGGACATGGTATGACCCTCGTTTTCTCATAAAGATGTTTTTCAGGTTTTTGTGAGGGCAAACCTTCCACACTGGCACATAAAGTTTTAAAGAATTTTATTTGTAATATATTTTGTGTTTACATGTGGTGGAGATCGATCCATGTTCTCCATGATCAAGAGGAGTAAATAATGAATGAAACTCAGAGGATCTGGTCATAAACTTCTAGAAACTAATTGATGAATTTAAAATATATATTTGTAATCTAGTTATTACTGTAAAACTACACTGGGACAGTGTTCACTGTTAAAAGCACTATACAAACTACTAAATAGTAGTTTATGTATCAAAATGTGAAAAATCCTCTCTTCTTCATACATGTTGAATTTTTAACTTGTTCTGAGGAGAAGGTGGCCTGAGGAGAAGTTTTTTCTTTTTCACATACAGCCTGTAGGTCATGTTACAAATCCTCAGCAAAAGTGTTTGAATATATTTTCTTTATACTTTCAAAGTCTGTAGACATTTCAAAATGTAAAACTTCTGCCAATTTTACTCTTTAACCTTTATTGTAATGTTTAATCACCATGTCATCATGTGTAAAATCCTGCTGAACTTCAGACAAGTTTTGGCATCTGTAGAAATCCTGAATGTTGTTTCAGGGGTTGGAACCTACGAACAGCTGAGTCACCACCAGTTGTTGACTGTGACAGGTGTTGGTCATGTTGCAGCCATTACAACCTGTTTTGAAACAAAACCCCTGAGGCGGAGTGAATGAGGTGTGGATATACGGCGTGACTCTACACAGAAGTGTGGAAAAATATACCTGGGTGAAAACATTCAGAACTGTCAGAACAAAAAGTCCTGATTAGTCTGATGAGCTCTGAAAGACCAGTTCAGTCTGGCGAACTACCAGATGAGTCTGATGAACTACCAGATTAGTCTGATAATCTACCAGATTAGTCTGATAATCTACCAGATTAGTCTGATGAACTATCGTGAGAGTGATGACCTATCGTGAGTCTGATGAACTACCAGATGAGTCTGACGAACTACCAGATTAGTCTGATGAACTACCAGATGAGTCTGACGAACTACCAGATTAGTCTGATGAACTATCGTGAGTCTGATGAACTATCGTGAGTCTGATGAACTACCAGATGAGTCTGATGAACTACCATGAGACTGATGAACTACCAGATTAGTCTGATGAACTATCGTGAGTCTGATGAACTACCAGATGAGTCTGATGAACTACCATGAGTCTGATAAACTACCAGATGAGTTTGATGAACTATCATGAGTCGGATGAACTACCAGATGAGTCGGATGAACTACCAGATGAGTCTGATGAACTATCATGAGTCGGATGAACTACCAGATGAGACTTATAAACTACCAGATGGGTCTGATAAATGACCAGATTGAAAATTTGTAGTTTGGAGAGAAAACAAATGGCTAAAAGCCTTGAAACAGATGAAGCCATGAGTTGTTGACTCAGTGACTGGGACAGGTGTTGGCTGTGGTATGCGGAAAACAGACCGGAAATACGTAACAGGGTGTTCAGGATTTTTATTTTATTTTTTTCAAGTGTGAAGTTTAAAGTTGCAGAAAGCAACTTATGCGATTTCCATACTGCTCTCGAGCTACAAGGTCGTAAACTGTACAACCAGAACATTTCTAGACTTTGTGGTTTTACGACTCCTTTCCTTAGAAACCCCGGGGATATCTCTCTCTCTCTCTCTCTCTCTCTCCTCTCTCTCTCTCTCTCTCGCTTTCAGTCACACTGTAGTTTCATTCCTCCGCTCGCACTAATGAAAACCGATGGAAAAACGTGCTCGAGTTAGAAATAAAACGTAGCGCGTGCATCACGGAGCGACAAGAGGACTAACGACGCGCGCAACGCGGAAGCGACAAATAACACGGTTACGGAAAGGAGAGCACGTGACCAATTATCAGAGGAGGGGAAAAAAGTAAGGAAAAGGGATAAAGAAAACAAAACAAACAATCTCAGATCACACTGACCGAGTGACATGTCGATTTTGTCCGCGCCGCTGTCGTCTCGAGGCGTCTCGTCCATCGGCTCGGTGTAATCGTTGTCTCCCATTCGAGCGTCCGGTTTCAGCAGGCGCGCGCGCGATGCAGCTCAAATGTGCAACTCAAATGTGCAACTTCAAAAGCGACAAAAATCTAGATACATAAATATATATATTCACGTATATAGATATCGTTTTGTTTTTCGCAGACGAGTCAGAAGGATTGGTGAAGCTCGGATCTTCTCGAGTCACGTCGCTGTGGAAGCGCTTCGCCCTCGTGTGGAGTTACGGAGCCACAGCCAAGAGCGCTCGAGCTCAAAATAGCACATGCTCTAACAGCTGAAGTGTCCAAACCCAAGGAAGTGAGATCAAACAGAACATTAAACAGCCTATATATTACATTGCATAGGTGTTATAGGTGCAAGACCTCTGAAGGCTTCATGTTGTATCTGACAATAAAAAGTCATTTGCAGATCTGTAGTACTTTAAGTTGCAATTTATGGCCTCCATGGATCAGATTTGTTCATCCAGCAAATTCTGGAGATGCTTGATCGGATTGAGATCTGGGGAATTCTAAATGAAAGCAGAGTCAGATCCTTGTTGATTTAATGGTTTTTTTGAGAAACTGTTGCATCTCCACCACACCAAAAATACCCTTTCAAATGATCTTCAGACATGAAGGAAGCTACTAATTAAAACAAATCCCAAAATCCTACAATCTGATTACTATACAAATTGCATATAAACCTTATAAACAGTTTATAACTTGAAATATTGTAATATATACTGGACAGATGCACTGATGGCAAAACAAAAGCGTTGAGACGCCGAATATTAACATCTAAGTAACATCTATGTATGTAAATAGGAAAGTTTTGACCAATAAACACCTTCTATGGCCCTCTGGTTCACGAGGCATCAAACTTATCAGCAAAAGGCCAGTTAGGATGCTGGTGTACACTTCAAATAATGTTGCATTACTAATATAACTACAACTAGTCTTGCTTGGTTGGAATTAAATGTTGCAGCCACATCGAGTTCTTCAATGAAGGCCCCTGTTTTAGGTGTTTAATGTCTCTGGGCCCCACTTTAAGAATTCCTTCTGCGCTAGAGCGCCTCTAGTGGTTATAAAATTTTATTGGCACCTGAAATGCTATATAATGTATAGCCAGTAGATGTCGCCATTGAATCAATGCGGGGTTTTTTCACCGCGAACCACATAAAAAGATAGATAGAGAGAAAGAGAGAGAGAGAGAAAGACGCATTTGCAATGCAATAGCAATGATGAAAATAGCAGGGCTAAACTGTGAAAACCACAACTGCATTCAACTTGTGATGGGAACCAAATGCACTGTTACACTATTAAATATACATACAATTTAATCAGGTTTTTGATCATGGAATGATAAAAAAAAAAGTAATGCACAGAAAACACGAGCCTGTATTGAGGATGCATGGCAAAAAAAATCCTGCTTTCATCCACAGCACCTGTCCTCCTTCCCCTTTCCCCATCCCTCCGCCCCCATCATCCACCAGCCCCCTCCCTGTCCTCTGCGCGCGCGGGGCGGAGCGGCTAAAACCCCCTCTCGTTATTATCTTCAGCATATATATTTCCTTTAAGAAGATGGCGGCGAGTCAGGGAGGAACGACAATTGCGGCGGTGCTGCAGGACCACCATCACTATCCGGCCGGACCGCACTGGAGCGCGAGCGGCGCTCCGCCTCAACCGCAGCCGCCGCACACCGCGCGCAGCCTGGACCGCGCGCTCGAGGACGCCGCATGCTCCGGGGTACTGAACATCAGCGGGAGGAAACTGCGCGACTACCCGGGAATGAGCTACGATCTCACGGACACCACGCACGCAGGTGGGTCCCGGGTCGCCCCTCCTGCACGCTCAGCACCGATCATAGCGTGCGGGGGATTTTTTTGTATTTTTCCGGGTTCTACTTGTTAATGCATTGATAATCCGGGTCTTACAGTCTTCAACATGCCTTTGATGATTGTTGCACTCAGATCTATTAAATACATTGTGATGGTTTAATAGTATCTCAGATATGAGCTTTAACGGGGCTGGAATGTGAGCGTTAGAGCGCCGCGTGCTTCCTCGCGCAAGACAAAAGATGCCCCTGCCTCCATAACGGCATCCAGAGGGCCATCAGCGCCTCCTCCACCTCCACCACCAGTACCACCACCACCATCTTTAAGCAGTGCACGGATACATGCACCACACCAAACACAAACCTGCATTAAATGTGCAACCTGCTACAATTGTTATTATCATTATAATTGTTATTATTATTGCTATATTGTATGGCTATATTTAGTGTCACGTGGGCGAGGTGGCGGAATTGTTATCAGACGTTCTCACGATGTGCATCACGATATTTATAGCGTTGCTCACCACAAGCCATAAAACCCCACAAAGCATTCACACATCTGCCCAATTAGCAAAGGGTCTATAACTGCAATAATAGTGATGAAATCGATCCCAATGTTGTGACGTCATAAATCGTGATGCAATTTGTAGCGTTAAATTAAGGTGGTGTGTCATGTTGTGTGTTATGGGATTTAACAGTTATAGTTTATACTGATTGTTTCATTTTTTAATCTATTTTGATAATTTTTTTTCTGACATCATCCACTTTGTCACTACTTTGATACTTAGCAATAAGTTACAGCATGTTCTATTTTTCCTCCTCGCACGCAAGTTTTTCGGTTTCCCCTCCTTACATCACATCACTGTTCCATTTTTCACTGTCGTTTATTACTTTTCTCGAAGTCGTGCAGACCACAGAATTGTATCTACTGTAGATTTCTCTATTCGTTCTATTAGAAAAGTGTAGAATTAATGGTGTGCTGAAGTAGAGAGATTTCTTTTTGGAAGGAGTCTTCAGTGTTTTATTAAGTTTTGCAAGAAGGGAAAATCTTCAGGACAGTGATTAATGTTATGGATGACTAACTGTCAGGGTTAGGCCTTCGAGTCTTGGATGCAATGATGGACTGGCAAAGATCTAGCAAAGCATAATAATGATGTCCGGCAGCTGTGTTTTTAGTGAAAATGATAAATGTCTCTGTAGACCAGACTGGAAGAGGAAGTGATTTCATGACAGAGAAGCAGACTGATGCTGACTCAACAACAGAGTTTTGTGTGTACACACACAAAGCAAAGCATGTGCTACACACACACACACACACACACACACACACACACACACACACACACACACACACACAACACAAAGGCATTGGTTTAGGTTAAAACCATGTGAAGTGAACTTTCCCATTGTGAGTTCTTTCGTTTACCTGTTACTGAAAGTGTTTGTGTACCAGATCATTTCAGACTCTGTGTAGTTAGACTGTGTGTGTGTGTGTGTGTGTGTTTTGGTGTATGTATGTCCCAGTGACCTACTTAGTACTCCAGGCTGGTGGGAGACTGTTTGGCCAGCAGTTAACACTGATTAGTAAGTAAACGCTCATAGATGTGACCTCAGTGTGCCACTAAACAGCCGCTCACCACCTCGAGGTTATTAATGAAACTGTTGGCGTGACTCAAAAGACTTAAATGAAGTGACACATCACTTTAAATATCACTTTCTCTATTTATTACAGCTGAAATGCATTGCTTTGTAAGTTAGGCAATTGTTGTATAGATGCATTCGGCTAAAATACTTTAACCTACACTTCGCCTTGCCATGGTTTTAAACAGAAACCCGTATGTAATGTTATTTATTACATCACAGTGATGGATTATACAGTTACAATATGAATATAGCAGAGAATTCTATATTCTGTCAAAAAGACAGTCAAAAGTTTAGATTTTTAGCGTGTGGTAAACCTGCACATAAACGGGTTTAAACACGTGTAAAAGGATTGAAATGGTAAGAAGGTGTTAAAGTTTCTCAGTAACGTACCTAAAAGTTTTTCTTGTTGTAATTGCATTAGAAAAAAAAATGAACCTACCACCACTTTCTAACACTTTTAATTTCTTATTAATGATCAAAGGATACAAATCAAATTACAACTCGGAAATTTGTGTGTGAAGTCTGTTGATGCTTCATATTGTCACAAACGAACACTACAGCTAGCAAGAGCTACAGGTGAAAATATCTTTTTAAAGACATTTCAACAGAATCTGTTGATTCATAACTAGTTGTTTGGATTCTCACAGTTTAGTGGTTTAGGCACTGGTTTGGTGTTGGGTAGTTTGGGAGTTCTGCATCTATGATAGATGCCCCATTTTGCAATTCTGACTTGGCTTGTTACTTATCATCCAGATACAACAAAACATTTCAAACTCACTGTCCATGCCATTGCCCAGGAGAGTATGTATTTAGAATAGTCGCATGTCAGCTACGTTTAGGAGACGTCCACTCAGTGATTCACTGCTAGCAAAGAAGCCAAAAGACATTTTGAGGAAGTGGTTATGGCCTTGACAGGAACTGTCCATGTCTATTTATTCTGAGGGGGATGCTTCTAAGTATTGTTTCTCTGACTTGCATGCTTGCTAAATAGCAAGATCTTTTTTAGACACACGGAATAAACAAGATTACATATATTCTAATAGCCTATATATATATATATATATGTTAGTATATATGTAATCTTGTTTATTCTGTTGTAATCACATAAAAACTAGATACATGTGCCTGTATTCCAGACATGTTTACTTGGTAAAAGTCTTTTTTGCATTGTACTCTTATACACTGCATACATTTTGCTCTGTAAATTGGGATTTATTGACTTGTCTCCATTAGCGTAAATCCCACAGCTGTAGCAGGATTAACACAATGTCTTCAAGGTTTTAAGACATTATTGAACAATATTTGTTTGACGCCATGGAATGTTTCGTTAGTTAATTCAGGTTCAACAACAGAGCGTTTAGTATATAGTTGTTAATATTTTATTTTTTATATGTTTGGATGGGTCATAAATGATTCATACTGTAAAATCGATGAGTATGTCTGGGAAGGCAGCAGTTTTAAGGCAGTATTTACATTTCTGAGATAATAGTCAAAGCAGCTTAGTCTGACGTTCTTAGCTTCGTTCACACTGAGAATTTCGATGTAAAAAAACATGATCAATGGAACGCAAGAATACGTGAAAATGCAAACTGATTGAGTTAACATGTGTGAATTAATATTTCTAGAGTTGGTGTGAATGACAAAACATTGTAATCTGAGCTAAACAGAAGCTTAACTGTATTGTAATTGTAGTTCCTGTTGTCCATAAAATGTCTGTCTGTAGTGTTTGGATGTTATTATCTTCAATGTCTTGTGGACCTAGAAGACAATTTCATGGCAGACTTGCCTCAGCTGTGGCCTGTTTGACCTTCATGGGCCAACACGCACACACACACACACACATGTTCAGACACACACTGCTTGGATGTCTCTAGGGACTGAGGTAATTACACTCAATAGGATATGCTTATCCAATCTGTTCCATTTCACCTATGAACCCGACCCTGCGAGTTATGGTCTTTGCTCTCTGAGACAGCATTCTTGTTATGCTATTCCCCACTTGAGCGTGCGATGAGGTGAAAAGTTGACCACTGACTATATTTAGCACAAGCCTGTCAGGCCTCGTTGGCGCAGTAGGCAGCGCGTCAGTCTCATAATCTGAAGGTCGTGAGTTCGAGCCTCACACGGGGCAGTCACTTTTACTCATGCGCTTTTCTGTCACAAACACATACTCAGTGAAGACACTGTCCTACAGACACAAAAAAACAAAAAAGACACAACCATGTGATTTTTTTTCAGTTAAAATAAAGATGGCATTTTAGAAGTGTTTTGGAGTCTGCCTTTTTTCCTGTCCTCGTTCAAATTCTCCTTGTAAAAGCTAGATTTTCCCCTGTGTGTGAAGAAAAGTAATCCCTTTTATTAGATTTCATGTTGTAAAAGACAGATAAATGGCTGGAAATGAGCTGGTTTGGAGATAATGTTCGGTCTAAAGCAGCACTGCCACAGGGATTTCCTGCTGATGTCAACACAAAATGCCATAAATCAAAGAAAAATTAGAAAATGGATTCCTCCCCCTCTATCCCTCCCTCTATCTCTTTTCCTTTTCTATTGTTTCGGGAACACAGGCTGGAAAAGACACACACCTTCCTTTGCAGGTACTTTTTTGTTCCACATGGAATTTATAAGGGCTAATTATGTCCCTGAAAATAGATGTGAAACTAAACTATTCTGTCAAAGTTCTGGAATTTCCCCAAGCGCAAGTATGTTTTATTAGTCTGCTTTATTAACATGCTGTAATTAATCACACACTTTACCTGAACTGTCTTCTTGGCATATGGGAAAATGTTCGGTGCAGTTAAACAGGAATTTGTATTTTCTTGAATTTACTACCGAGTGTACTTTAGTACTCGCAAAATTGAACAAATTGTGAGAATATAATAATCATAATTCAACAGAAGTTGTCAGTCAATGTCTACATGGTGTTTACAGAACATGTGCAAGTGGACTTGAGAGGGAATTGAACGTCAAATCCAGTCGAGTCTTTTAGCAAGTATAGTCTGATTCGGTTTCAGTGTAAAAAATACTAAGGAATTCTTTTTGTGGCATAACCCCGAGCTGGCATTCTGTAAAAAATTCTCTTTGACACAACCAAGACTTGGAATTGGAATTATACGAAATTCCATTTTTAGATTGTAACTTTGGAATTTTGTGATAGTTGTTGAAAATTGGAATTCGGTGATGGAATTCTCTGGAATGCCGTAACATTTTGTGGCATAACATAAGGTTTTTGCAAAATGAATGTAAGAACTCTGTATAATCAGCCTTGACATAATAACATAAAGCGTTTTTTTCCCCTCAGAATCCCTTAAAATCCCATGACATACCAGCAGTGTAATTTTTAAATTCTGTGGCATTTGTTTTGTGACAGAACACTGGAATGCTGTGAGAGTCTTCATGAAATTCTTATGACCACATTGGAATTCTGTGGTAATTTTCCTTACACAGTGAAATGTCTCCTGAGGACATTTGTTAGAAAATTTATGGTATATTGTTTGTAACACTCGATTTATGTCATAATGTTGGAATTCTGTGTAATCCTCTTCGACAGTATGGCATTTGGAGGAGATCTGTTTGGGACATACGTTCAGCAGAATTTTTTCTAAATTAGAAAAACGTCTCCTGGATGTTCTTTTATGACGTGCCAGTTGAACTAGGTGTAAATGGTGTATACACTAGACTGGTAAATGAAATGTACAAATTTATAGTAGATCCCAGTGAACAGGTCTAAAATCATACATTATGCATTTGGCTTAAGGAAAAATAATGATTTTAAACAGAGATTTTTTAAAGGCTTTTGCTTAAGGAAACTCATTTAGTGGGTTTCCTGGCAAAAAACACAGAATTTAAAAAATATTGTCTCACAGTTTTCCTTCAGGAATGAGAGGAGCTGCCATTTGGACGTAGGATCATTTAAGCTTAGTTGAGATTGTTCTAGCAGTGTGTGTGTGTGTGTGTGTGTGTGTGTGTGTGTGTGTGTGTGTGTGTGTGTGTGTGTGTGTGTGTGTGTGTGTGAGTAACAGAGGAAGTGACTGTGTTAATTTGAGAAAAAGTGCTTTGATGTGGCCTGTTGGAGTATGCCATCTGAGAAGAATATTCGCGCACACACACACACACACACACACACACACACACACACACACACACACACAAAGAGCACAGTGAATTTATTCAGAGAGACTGAACTGGTGTAAAGCATCTAATTCTAAAGGAGCTTTTGATGCTGATTTCTGAGAGAATTGTTGAGTTGTAGAGACTTCTAGAATAAATGTAGAATGACTTGTAGTAAATGTAGGAATACAAATAAAAGCTTTATAATCTGTAAATGAGAAAAAAGATTCTGAAAGTTGGACGTGTTTAATGCTGACAGCTGGTTGCTTAGTGTCTCCAATAGAGCATAAAATTCATCCAACAGTCCACCATTTAGTGAGCATGATGTTTGCTGGCCAGTTTATTATGGAAGAATCATTCGTGTTCACTTTAGTATAAAGATACGAAAACATGCATTCATAAATTACAATAGGTTTATGTACACATTGATGTATTGTTCACACATTAAATGTGACCCAATACTGAACCAACATTCAGAAGACAGTTTCTGGTTCGCACTTAAAATTACAAATTTGTGAATCCAGAGATGATGATGATGATGATGATGATGATGATGATGACATTTAAGTATTGGGTGAAAACTCTTTATGACTTTAGAATAATTAGGTGAAATTGTAATTATGCAGATTTCTATGAGGAATTCAGGACAGTAGCTATTACAGTAATAGCATTCAGTGCACTGGCGCAATGGTAGAATAAAGTAATAATAATAATAATAATAGTATATTTGACATCATTGAAAACATGAAATGATATAGTTCAATCAGGAATGGTGCGTAGAGACGGATGCAAATGCAGTTCAAGCACTTTAAGGAACGAGGCAGACGCAAGTCAAAGTCAAAACACGGGCGTGGGTTCAGGCGATGAGCGAACAGGATTTCCCAGGCAAAACAAAAACGTGTGGATCGAGGGACAGGCAAATATCCAGGCAAAAAAGGCTCGCTAAACTCAGGACTGAGACACAGAATAAAAGTTGAAAAGAGCGAATAGGAATGAGTCTCTTGTGTTGCCTATGATTGAGAGCAGGGGTCTGTGATTGGGTAAAGTGTCAATAGGCTGGGATATTCTTGTTAATCTTGTCCTGCCGTTGATATCAGTTTCATTCAATAAAAATCTCTTTATATCCCATAATTCAGTCAAATTAAATGTATTCTAACAGTGGAATTTAGTGAAACCATCAACAGGAATCAGCTGCTAGATTTTAAAAAAGAACGCTTTGTCCTCTTACAAACAATACAAGGGAAAGCTTCACAGATCCTTCACCTTGGAAAAGCTGCTTGTCCAGAGACTATTATTAGAAGGTTTAACAGGGTGTAACTTTGGTTATTGCTTTTGGTTTATTTGGAAATTATATATTTTAATTATTAGGCAACACAAGTCCTAAGGACAGTATCTGTTGGCTGGGTTTGCTAGATTGTGTGTGTTTGTGTGTGTGTGTGTGTGTGTGTGTGTGTGTGTGTGTGTGTGTGTGTGTGTGTGTGTGTGTGTGTGTGTTCGTGCCAGTGTGTGTGGGTGGAATCATGTGTGAGCTGATTTGGGGTGCGATAAGTAACGTCTTCATGTAATCTTCAGCAATAGGAGTGTGGAGAGTGAAGGAGCTGGCAGCAGTGCAGACAATGTGTTCAGTTTTAGAGTGCTTCCTCACACACACACACACACACACACACACACACACACACTGTCACCAACAGAGGGATAAACACAAGAATAAAAGCAGAAAAAATTGACACAGTCCTAAATTCAAATTGACACTCAAATATTGTGCATGTGTGTGTGTGGAATCAGCAGGTATCTGAATTGGTACTGACTTGTACATGCCAGGAGTCCCCTAACAACCCAAAACATCCCCCGTGAACACTCAGGCATGCACTAACCCACCCACACACCCCTCCTCTCAAGCGTCTGCTCCATCAACCCCCATTGATATCACTCTGTCTTCGTCTAAGCAAGGAACAAAATCTGATTTAGAAATGAAAAAACGAAACCCAGTGGGCCCGTCTTGTTCAGAGTGTTATTTTTCTTATTATAATCGTTAAGCCTATTTGCACAGCACATAGTTTACACGAGCGCTCGGCTGAATCCCAGGGTTTTTGATTACAGGCACTTGCTTGTGATTTTATTTTACGTTTTGTACGTTTTGGATGTATTATTAAAACAGTCCCTTCGGTGTTTTTTTGGCCAAATGGCTTTACATTGCTGCTTGAGACTGGAAAATTGGTCTAAAGAAACCTTATTTATGGCATACTTTGTTTATTGTAGATATTTTACAAATCTGGTATCAAACTTCTAATTTAAATATTAAAGAAAAGAAAAAAAAAACCCTTCTATAAGTATGTTGTAGTGGTATTTGATTGATGTTCTTCAGCGCTTGTGTTAAACACTATGCATTACCCCCTGCAGTGAGCACATGTGAATACAAGCCATTTGGGATTTGGCATCATATATTCTTAAGACATTGAAATGAAGTTGTTCCCTTCTGGGCTTTATAGGGATACAATATCGTAGGCTTATTAATTCAATGAAAACTTAAAAGTACAGTTTTTTCATTTTTTTTTAATTAGTTTTGACAGCTGTAATTAAATTTCTCTGCGATTTGGTTAAAAGTTTGGCTCTTAATTCAGACATTTCTGACACAGTTTAGCTTTGTGCAAGCTGTTTTAAAGTAAAATTTTATTTGTATATTTATCAATTTTATCTATTCAGCCACAAGTCTGACACTGTTTTTTATGCAATTATTTGTTGTACTCTATTATTTTATACTGAATGAATTGTATCCTAATTTAGATTTACATGTGGTTTTGTTTATTAGCTTTCCACGTGTATGGATTGTTCATGCTAGTTGCCTGTGTCTCAATATGCTAGCTTGCATTCTAGTTTAAAAGCATGAACTCTGTGGTAGTCTGAGTAAAATTATCCTTGGGGAACTTTCTAGAATGTCTCACACTGTCTGTAAAACACTTCCCAAAGCTGAGTAATCCATGATTCAGTAGATTTCATTAGCCTAGATGTCAAGCAGTATATCCACAAGCTTAACACACAACCAGACTTACGATAGATAGATAGATAGATAGATAGATAGATAGATAGATAGATAGATAGATAGATAGATAGATAGATAGATAGATAGATAGATAGAACTGAGCAACAATGTAAAAGTTGATTGGCAGCTTAGAATAAACAGAATTAAAGTCTGTTATGGTGAAATAAAAACAAAAGAAAATCATAGCCATGTTTCCTGCACGTGGTCTGTTTTGTCTGCTAGTCTATATTGATTTTCAGAAGCTTTTAGCCTGAAATGTTTAGTGAGTAGGTGAGGAACTCGACGTCATTGTGTTACTGGAACCAGAACCCATTTAAACATATTAATAACCTTAATAAATCTCTCCTTATCAAACTCCTAGCTTCCTCATGTCTCTTTTCCTGTCAGGCTGTTTCTGTTACACTCGTGGTTTTGGCCCCAGATGGTATTGGATAGACGGATAAGCAGGCCTGTCCAGAATAAACACATCTGTCAGTAGTTTTATTATAGCCAGGACTGATTCATCCCCACTGAGAGGAGGAAAGGATAGACATAAAGACAGAAATTAATGTTATGACCAGACCTCATCTGGATGCAATTTATGAATATGCTGACATTCAACATGATGTTATTAGAGGACTGCTGTGTTGACAGATATAGAATCATGTATTCACCTCAGACGATAGGCTTTACTCAACAAAATCTGGAATCCAAAACCTTTTAGACTTGCATCACTTCTTCACCACGATAAAAAAAAAAACGAATTATTAAAGCAAAATTAAAATATACTGAACAGAAATCATTTGTCCAGTTGATGAGAGTCTCAGGCTCAAGATGCCAAAACTAGCTCTGGTCTGTAAGTTAGTGGGATGGTGTTGGAAAATAGGCTCGATCCAGCTCTAAGTATTTAAGGATGAAAATAGCCTTCACCCTTCCTAGTTGATAGCTGTTGTGTGATAAGGGAGTTGGCAAATGACCAAACTGAGAGAACATGAAGCAAAAGAAAGAAAATACATCAAGAAATTAGAAGGAATTAGTATTTTTCTGAAATTTTACTGTTGGATTCAACTGAATGCAAAATACTGTACATTGCTAACGCTAACAAAAATGTTTCTCTTATTTTGTTATTGGACTATACAATAAAATATAAATCCAACTCTGATAACTATTACCTCTGCCACAGTATCTTTATGTACTAGAAATAGAAGTTATGAAGTCCTGCATAGATGTTATATTTAAAATTTGCATTTGATTAGAATGAAATGACCCTTGTCCGATATCAGATCGCATTTCTGACTTTTTTTATTTTATTGTCTGTAACTTTGTTGGAATGTTGCCAAACACTAACCATGATATTTACTAACTACCCCAAATAACACGGACTGCACCCCAGGCCTCCTCACCTTATTGTTAAATGAGAACAAACCTCCACAAGCACATGCCAAAATCTAGTGAAACATCTTACCAGAAGGTTAGAACTTATTAAAACAGTAAATAGGGACTAAATGTGGAATGAGATGTTTAAAAAGTGCATACTAATTTAATGTTCAGGTGTCCACAAACGTTCATATAGTGTACCATTAAAACGTTTTCTGAACCAGCACAGACACTGATGTTGTGAAACAGTCTGAGCTGAAGTTGAAGCAGCTTTCTAATTATGGATTTCAAAGTAAATGTGAAAATAGTTAAAATGCTATTTGTTGGGAAAGAAGTCATTCCTCGAATTATCCTCCTCTCGCACTTTCATTACCGACTTCATTAACCGTGTTTACTATCGTCATTTCTCCACCAGGCTCAGACAATGCAGAAGAGTGATTCATGGTGAGGAACTGAGTAATTGGTAGGCTTTTATTCTACAGTATCAGGTCTTGGGTGTCTGTTCTTTACTAAAGGAAAAGATATGAGAATTAACAGTTTGTTTGTTTTTACTGTTTTCTCTCAGCGTCTTTCACTTCCCTCATGTTCTTTTTACTTCTTTGTCTTTAGAGTTTTCTGTGTGTTTTTGTTCTGACTGTTTTGTTATTAGTCAACTACTGTGTTATCAGTCAGATCGGATAAATTGGTCTGATCTGAGCATGGAAGTAAACATTGTTGTGTGCCAGCATAGAACTTGACTGCAGGAATAGCGCTCGTGGAACGTCGAATGGTGTGTGATTCAAAAAGAGGTTTTAAAATGAAGCATGCGTTTGTGTATTTTTAATTTCTCTTTCATTTGGTTTCTTTCTGGTCGTATTAAAATGCTGTTTCTTAGTTTCTTGTTTTGAAGTTGATATTACAGTTGTTAAATGTTATAAAATGTTCTAAAACTTCTCTTTTTTTCCAATTACAAATAAACACATATATACACAATATACACAAATAAAGCTCAAAATTCATTTAATCACTGAAAAAATCTAAGAATACACTTGAGCTAGAGAGTCTGATGCCGCTAGTAAAAAGTAATTTTTACAAAATGTACTGGACGTACGTGTGTATGTGTGCGTTATCAGGCCAGTAGCACCTTCATTCCTCTTTTTAATTACCTTTTCACTCTCTGATGATCAATCAGCCGTAGCCATGGCAACCTGAAGACCCCCATGGGCTAATTATATTCAGGCACCATAAGGGACACTCCGCCCACCGGCTGCTCACTCTGTGTGTGTGTGTGTGTGTGTGTGTGTGTGTGTGTGTGTGTGTGTGTGTGTGTGTGTGTGTGTGTGTGTGAGATTGCACACTCAATGCTAAAACACACAGGTTCTCCTTAGAATCTTTTATAAACCAGAACCGTTATCTAATGTTTTCCCAAGAGGCACAAATGAAGAGGAGTGGTAGAGTGATAGATGGAGTGAAGGTGGTGATAGATTAAAAGATGATGATTAAAAGATTAGATTAAAAGATGATTTGAGTCGGTTTAGCCGCAAAAGTGACGTATTTGTAGCAGGCAGGTTATAGGACATAGAACATTGTACCACATTACAAATAAAATAAATATAACAATTCCTTTTCACTTAAATTTTTAGTTTATTTGTAACATTACAAGAGTTATTAGAGTATTAGGTATGGGCACCACAATGGGGTGGAAAACCTTATTTGTAGCAGGTCTGGGTGATATGATAAAGAAAAAAATCATATACTTAAAAAAGTGTGTAAGAAAGATAAGGTATAATTTATGAAAATGTATACATTTGTATACATGGTGTTAAAATTCTGAAGTTCATACTCAGTAAAGGCTATAGAACAAATATTACCTCGGAATACTAAAGTCTCGAATTGCATTAATATTGGCACCCACCCGAGTCGACTCGTTCATACTCAAGCGGGTTTGTAAAGGCTCATTTAAATAAGAATAGCAGGAGAAATACATACAGCAGGTGTGCAATATAAAGCCTACTCTGATTATTCAAAGGCCACATGTGTGACAGCATGTGTGTGTGTGTCTGTGTGTGTGTGTGAGCGAGATGTGAGTCATTCTTCTCTAATGAACACATTATGGGAGTCTGCTGACATCTCTTGTACTCCTCTGTGACCTTGTGCGCACACACACACACACACACACACACACACACACACACACACAGACACACACAGATGAGAGCATAAATGGTATGAGCAACTCTTAATGTCAGTCCATTAGACAACACAGATCTTATTTTATGATCAGTGATGGGTGTGTGGTTGCGTGTGTGTTTGTGTGTGTGGTATAGTTCTTGTCTTGCTACTGTCGATCTCTTAGAATGGCAGGTCAGTCCACCATGTTTCTTGTATCTTTTACACAAAAACACACCACACACTAAAAAAACTGAAAATACCTACAGAAACAGGTGTGTTCACAATGTGTGGGTTCTTACATTGACAGTTCCTCAACCTCAGCTGCATCACTCTACTAGAAAGTGTTTGTGCTAATTATATTTCTCTTTGTACCTGCCCATCCCCGCATTTGCCTGTGTTTCTCTAATTTCAACCACCATGATCCGGCCCAGGTAGTTACTAAGGATAAAGGAATGAATGGTGGTTATACGAATATTTTCTTTTTGTCCAACACGTTTCACATCTTCTTGCTTGTTCCCAGCTGAAAGGAGACGTTCTTTGTTGCATCCCAAAGGATTCAAACCTGTTCATTCTGAAATAGAAATCATATTAGTTGCATAGTTGAGCACACAATACCAAATTACATGGTTGCTTTTCTGAGTTTTGCTTTTAAATGTACCCAAAATGAGGAAGCTTTAAGGTAGGATTCATTTCCTGAACATTTTCAATGGCTATGATTCTACAGTTTAAACAATACTAGTGTTTGTTCTACTGAGATGATTACAGGATGGATTTTAGGACAGATTTTTCTGTACTCTATTGAATGTTGTGTAGACGTGTTTTAAGAGGGAGAAAAGTGTTGCGAGTCACTAATGCACACACAAACACACCAGCTGTAGACTAGAAACTTTGCTGTTACTCCAAATTCTCATAACCATTTGCTTGACCACACATTTATTTGATAACATTTTCTACTGCTTTTATCTGAAATCCCCTCACTTTCTCCAAGTTAAGCACAGTGAGGCAGTCACGAGACCTTTAGTTATCAGCTTGTTTTAATGTAACTTGAGAGTAAGAATGATGATCATTTGGCTTTGAATTACTGTGAGGGAAATTCCAGGATTTTATTACTTACATCCTTTATTTCAGCACATTTGTACCTCAGGACACAGGGACTTGAATGCGGTATGCACAGACATTATTAAAATAATTAACAAATTAAAATGACGAGTTTTCTGTGAGGACGCTTTTAATTATCACTTAAGGAAGGAAGCATGAATGATCTCAAACTGAGGTAAACCAGAGACAAACGGCTTTGACTTCTCAGTGAAACATGTAATACAAAATTCCACAACTGATCGTCGAGATAGAAACCACTAAAAAGGGAGAAAAAAATAAGCTCAACGGAACGCATTCTGTGCAGAGTACAGAGAAATGTGACAAAATGAAAAACGACTGCCTGTCAGTCAGATTCAAGGGGTTTGAAGCCTGACCCTCACCCTACAGCAAGCATACAACAAAGAAACCCTGGTGAACTGGTGAGAATGAGAGCAAAGAAGAAGCTAAATGCAAAACCTTTGGCGCAACAGGCAGGGAGAAATCGCTTTTATTTGCTTCCTACGCAGGAAACAAAAGGGCTTTTTCTCCAAGAAAAGTAACCTTCACAGGGTGGCTAGGTCAAAAAGGCAAGGCCAACCTGTTGTACAGGAAGGAGCTCGAGTACAACTCTAGTTTGAAAAATACCAAAACTGACTTTGTCTCACCCACACGGTGTGTAGGAAAGACTGGAGGTTGGAGATTCCTCTGAGAAACCCTTAAATAGGTGAGTCACAGGTGGACCAGGTTATTACTGATTGCAGAGTTTCAGCTCTTTGTCTTCCTCTGGTGGTGTTCTGGGTAAATGATGACCTGCACCTAACAACACAACAAGCTGCATTTTCATATTATTTGACTTTAAAAAGAGGCTGGTGCTGTTTATATCTGCTAAGAAGTATCACGTGCCATTGTTTACAATAAGCAGTAATTATAGAAATGAATAAACTGGTAAATTCCTGTGGAATAAAAGCCTTTTTCGTTATTTGTAAAACAATTTTGACGTGGTAAAAGTAGACAGTACAAAGTAACAGGCGATTACTTTTTACTTGAAACGATTAACTTGTTCTCGTGTATTCTGAACACAGTAATCCATTGTATAAAGATGCAAGACACTTTTTTTTTTTTAAGTACCTGACAAAGAATGTCTCAGATTGACCCTGAATGCAGGACGGTAATGTAACCCGACTTCTTTTCTTCATAAACAACAGAATTCCAGAAGCATTCTTGAAGGCTCTAATGGCTTTGATTCAGGGTTTCACATGCCACCACACATGCCAAGCAGAAATACACAGATAGAAGCTGATCATTTTTGTTTTTTAGTCCTAGATTTTAGTTTACAGGCTGGTATTTTTTTTGCTTATTTTTAATTTAGCAATTTTCCACTTAGACTACTGTACACATTGTACATATAATAAACTACACATGTCTTGGGAAGACTTTCTACTTGATATCAAGGTGTGACTGAGGGGATTTGTGTTCAATCATCCACAAGAGCATTAGTCAGGTTGGACCCTGATGTTGTGTGGGGAGGTCTGGGGTGCATGCGGTGTTGCTGTCGAGGACGTCAGGGCTCTGTGCAGGAAATGCAAGTTCTTCAACTCCAGCTCCAATAAAGCATATCTTCAGGGTCATGCATTCCAGTGAAATTAAATTTGTAATGCTACCTAAACTTTTTGCCAGATAGTTTAGGGACGGTCCATACATGGTCAGGTGTCCACATACCATAAGCATATAGGTATGTATATACAATATGATGTGTTTATCATGCAACCTAATGCTGGATCTGCTATAAAACTGTTCATTTTTTAAAATAATGCTGGGTATCCACACCTCGATCACCCAAACGAGACAAGACAAGATGACCTCTAGGGCAGAAAAAGTGGCCAGGCAGCACGGCAAAACGCTGGCTAACAAATTTGGGTCACGTTGTTGCTCCACACTTTTATCTCTTTGTCCCATTTGTGTTTCATAGTTTTATAAGCTGTTTGACCATCTTCATAATATTCACTATATTTACTCTATATTCAGTTTCAAGCTCTCAGCCTCTTCTATAAATGCTGAAGTTCTTCACACAGCCTGATACCCTTGAGGAGATATTTGTTGGTCTTCCACAGATCAGTAGAAAATCATCTTTTGACTCATCTGCCTGTCTCATAAAAGAGAGATGCGCCTGTCACTTCATACTATCCGATGATGTCACTGCTGAAAGCCGCAGATGTGCACTTAGCGAAAATCTGCTAAGTCGCTTACTCTTCGGTGGAGCAAAAAAGTCGATGGCTGCCGAGATTTTACATGTGCATTTGTAACGTGACACACAAGCACACTCATCACTAGTCTCGAGAGTTTTGTCCTCCCTAAGGTGAGGAAGGACGAAGAGCCACAACTAACACCAAAGTGATTGATTGGTCTGACAAAAAGATCGATCAAAAATCGGATCGATCAGAAACACATGCTAAGCTGTTGAGGGCTTCACATCGACCCTGTGGTGTGTAGTATGAGGCAGTATAACTCTGAGGTAAAAATAATAAAAGGAGGTGTCAATATGTTTATAAGATGCAGCATTTTTGTAATGGAAACACTGTGCTTTATATATATAGCTTTAGTCTGCTGTGTAGGTGTTCCTAAGACTTTGTTGTTTCATTGTTTTGGGTCTTTATTCCATTACTGCTGGATAATATGAACAAACTGTAATATTACAATGCTTGAATATAATATACTAAATATCTGTTATCAGGAGACTGTACAGTATATTTTATACAGGTTTTCTAATCAAAGTATTTATATTAGCCAGCTATATTTTACATACAAGTTGTTAATATTGTTTATATTGATATACGTTTATTGGACTCTTCTTTAATATTGATGGGTTTGGATCGAGTTACAGTGACTAGAAGGGTAGAATTTCTTTCTCTAGTCCATTACATTGCGTTTTGACACATAAACGTGACTCCTTCTTTCAGCTACGACCTTTGTATTTCTCCCCGGATGTTGTTGAATTGCCACTGATTGACACCGAACACACATGCTGTAATTGAATGTGTTTCCATTCAGATTTATCCAAGAACCGTTTTGCAGAGATTCCTCCCGAAGTGTGTATGTTTGCACCGCTGGAGTCACTCAACCTCTATCACAACTGCATAAAGATGATTCCAGAAGCCATTGTTAACTTACAGATGCTGACATACCTCAATATCAGGTGAGACCCTGAACATAATCACAGCTTAATGACTGAAGAATATTTTGGAATCTAATAAATTATTCAGGAAATAAAAGAACGGCAGGTTTACTGTGTGTTCGTAGTTGAACCTAATTATAAACTCATACAAAAAATGTTTTGCAGTCGGAATCAACTGTCCGTTTTGCCCAAGTTCCTGTTCAATCTGCCACTGCGAGTCCTGGTGGTCAGCAACAACAAACTGCTGTCCATTCCGGATGACATTGGCAAAGCCAAAGACCTCATGGAACTGGTGTGTGTGTGTTTGTGTATTTATGGTAATTTGACACAAAGGGATGCTCTGTGTGATATAGCAGGAAATGGGATGTAGTAAATACTTTGTGTGCTTTATTTGCAGAATTTTGCATGTTTCCATAGGAGATAGATGTAATTATGTGGTGTGTTTATGTGTGCAGGACATAAGCTGTAATGAAATTCAGGTGCTTCCTACTCAGATGGGGAAACTCCATGCCTTACGAGAACTGAACATCAGAAGAAACTGCATACAAATCCTTCCTGATGGTATACACACACACACACACACACACACACACACACACACACACACACACACACACACATACACACTCCAGAATTCACTAGACAATTTGGTACTTTCCATTCCTAAATGTGACCAAGATCCACCTACTGACATTTTTTGAGTGATGTCATAAAACACCAATCACAAACTTTAACTCACTGCTGAGTGTGTATCCAGAAAAGTGTACTGAACATATCAGTCTCTCTGTGTGTCCTGAGTGTACGTATGAGTCTTCAATGAGTAGCTGAATGGATGCATTGTTAGAAATGTACTGTACAGACCAGGAAGAATTTCCAGAAAGTACTGTAATACTGGCTAGTCTCATGAAGAGAGAGAGAGAGAGAGAGAGAGAGAGAGAGAGAGAGAGAGAGAGAGAGAGAGAGAGAGACTAATAATTTATACACATAATCACACATTCAGCCAAAAAACACCATTCTATGACACTGTTTACTAAATCTTTAATAAATTATACATAATTCTTCTCACTCTGAATTTGTATTCATGAATTATATTTTTTTCTGCTCTCTTTCTCTCCCTCTCACACACACACTTTCAGAACTGTCAGATCTGCCGTTAACCAGGTTGGATTTCTCCTGTAATAAGATCACCGAAATCCCTCCATCTTACCGTAAACTCTGCCAGATCCAACACATCGTCCTCGACAACAACCCCATGCAGTCCCCTCCTGCACAGGTATTTGTGTATGTTTGTGTGTGAGTGGGTTTAAGAGACAAAAGGATTATTTTTTTTCCTGGCAGTTGTGATGAAATGCTCAGCCTGAGAGCAGGTTAGATTCCAAAACAAGTTCCTAAAAAGCAAGAGAAAGTCCCGTATCCAGCACATCAGCATAACTGATAAGGGATCTTTATCAGTGTGTGTGGGGTGTGTGTGTGTGTGTGTTGTGTGTGTGTGTGTGTGTGTGTTGGCACTATCAGGTGGTCTTCTTGTTGGGCTTCACAAAGGTGTATTTAATTCAATGTTTTTTGTATAGAGTTTTTTCAGTCAACACCCGATAAATCGCGTTTCGAAAAATTCGTGGAAATCCAAAGCGGGACGGAATGTTCAGGAACGTTAGGAATATCATTTTAAACCATGTTCTCACTAACAAATTTCAGACATTTTTTAAAAGACATTATTGTATCATTATTGTATATGTAAGTGATAAATAAAGCATTTATGTCCATTAAATTGCATTTTCTGCTGAGTATGCATCAAAAAGGAACCAACTGGTGTAATGTCTAGATGAATTCAAGTACCATAGGGGCTGCGTTCGAGGATTTTCGGAACTCGAGTTCCGGGGGACCAGTGTATCCAAAGCGGCTTTAGAGATATACATAAATTACATATAGAAATTTTCCCTGATGAGTGAGCCAGAGGCGACGATGGTGAGGAAACACTCCCTGAAATGGTATGAGGAAGAAAACAGCCTCAAAACGAAACATCCTTATCTAGACACTAAATGTTCATTCTTTTTTGTTCCATCGTTGCTGTTCACTGATGGACAGTTGTACAATAGACTAAAGCCATTATAGCACCTAAACGTCTGCAACAGCCGTTCCCTGGTCTCCTCAAATCACATGCTTGATTCTAAACAATATTAAAAAAATACAATGATGTTATTAGTCCTTTTATACCACTGCAAATACAGTAACATTTAATGTTGCATAACATTCAAATAAGTTATGGAACTGGAAAGTACAAAATCCTCACTTGATTCTAGGGATATATTATTTTGAATAACCACCTTTTAATTCCATGTGGCTTTTGTGTAAAACATATGAACACCCTCTAACCAATCAGATTTGAGAATTTAACATTGCAATGGTATAATAAAATATAACTCTAAAGACACAATGTAAATATGTTTATTTCGTGCTATTAAAATCAACCATTAAATGACAAGTAAAAGTAAATTTTTGTATGCATTTATATGCATTTGACCAGTAGATGTCGCCATTTTGCAATTATAAAGCAATAAAACCTACTTATTCTTCCTGATTAACCACTTTAAGAATCTAACGTTAAATGGGACGTATTGTATCCAGCCTGCACACACTGCTTATGGACAGTAAGAAGAAACATGAGAATATAAGAGAAACTAAATATGGGAGAGTCTGCAGTAACTTGAGCTTACCAAAACAAAATTAAAAAAAACACTTGACCGATGAGAATCAAATAGATTCAAGTAGAACAACACGTCAAAGCAGTCCATAAAAGAAGCTAGATGTATAACTTCAGGCTGTCGGAGATCAGGGAGTGAGACTGGTAGTCTGTCCATGCAACGATGTGAGAAAACATTGCCCATTTAAAGGCCTAACTCTGAGTGGTGATGACAGCTTAATGGTTCTCCTCACTGACACCTGGCACTGCTTTGTTTTCAGATCTGTCTGAAGGGAAAGATTCACATCTTTAAGTATTTAAACGTGCAGGCATGTCGGCTGGAGAAGAAGCCTGACTCACTGGATCTGCCCTTGCCGGGCAAACGCTGTTTAGCGCAGCAGCTAACGGACAGGTACCTACACGTTACATTTATGAGACATCGTTAAAAATACAGAATGATGTAACTATAAAATTCATATAGAAATATGAAACAGACCGATTGTTTTCGTAGAAAATCTGAAAACCTTTTAAGGCAGCAGGTGTTGTTACAGGATATGGTCATAGAAAAAAACTAACTAAACAAAATCCCACCGGTTTCCTGGAGTTCCATAGAACAGAAACACTACAGTCATGAGGGGATATGAAATAACATCATTATACTATAAATAGCACAAATAAATAAGCTATATTCTAGCTAATTTCTTGACGTTTATACTGCAGTGTCTGTGTATGTATGTGTGTGTGTGTGTGTATGTGTGTATGTGTGTGTGTGTGTGTGTGTGTGTGTGTGTGTGTGTGCAGCATTGAGGATTTTTACCCTAGTAAGAACCACGGACCTGATTCGGGTATTGGGAGTGACAACGGTGATAAGAGACTGTCTACTACAGAGGTACATACACACACACCACACACACACACACACACACACACACACACACACTCTCAAACCAAAATGTCCTCACTGAATAGTAGAAACAAATTGGCACCGCCATTTCAAAACTTTCAGAGGAGACTGGAGAAGAACACCAGGTAACACAAAGTATTTTCTGCCTCCTGTCCTCTCTCTCTATCTCTCTATTTTCTCTCCCTTTATCTCTCTCTCTTTCTCCTCAGCCCTCAGATGACGACACAATCAGTCTACACTCTCAGGTGTCAGAGACGGCACGGGCTGAAGCCCACTCCCTCCTCTGCAAACTGGACACAAACAGAGGTGCTTTTCCATGACCCATATTTACAGAAGTGTGTACGAGGGCAGATGTAATGTGATTAGGACAGTGTAGTGTTCTAACTTACTGTCATCGACTAACATTCACTTTACTCCTGAGCTGATCTCTGGACAAGCAGACTCAGTTTGTGACCATTAGGTGACAGAACTGCCTACAATTTTATGTGTGTGTGTGTGTGTGTGTGTGTGTGTGTGTGTGTGTGTGTGTGTGTGTGTTTGTGTATGTGTGTGAGAACAGATCAGGACCCGTATGACTTCATTGATCCAAACCCAGATGAAGATGCTGCTCTCTGTGAGGCAGACATGCAGCAGAACACACCATACATCACCTGTATAAAGGTCTAACACACACACACACACACACACACACTTTTTCTCTGTCACTAATTGGCTTTTAATGGAAAAAACCGATCGCGTTTCTATACGAAGCTGAATCGTGATCCTTCTCTCTTCTTAATGTAGGAGATCGAGCGGGTTCTTAAAACACACCAAAGCAAAGACAAGGAGAACTGGAAGGAGGAGTCTGGGTAAGACGCATACACACACACACACACACACACACACACACACACACACACACACACACATATACATATATATATATATATACACAAGATGTACGATGTAAATGTTATCTCCTGCTATTGAAATCGTAATGGGTTTCATGGCTTAGTAATGAGCAGCTGCACTTTAATCAGGGACACCTGCCTCCTTCAATCTCGTTTATTCTTCTTTCTCCTTCTCTTGATCTGTATCAGGTGTTATTTTGTTCACTGTTTTGTATCTGTCAGTCTTCTTTTGCTTTCTCCTTTCACCTCTTCGATTTTCACTCTCAACAATTTCTTTCTCTTTTAATCAGTCCATCATGCACACAAACAAGCGTTACAGCACTTCTAGAGGTGTGTGTGGAGCTGAAGATGCAGTCCAAAAGACGTGTCCCACATTTCACGCTCCTGTACTAGAGCGAAGTGCCAAATTTACAGTGTACACAACTGTCGAACGTGTGTACACTGAGAAATGACAGATGCGCTCTAATGAACTATATTTGGCCACCAGATGTAGAGTGTGGATTTATTGTACAGCAACAGACTTTCTTAACACAAACAGCCCGGCCCTCCTCTTATTCTGCACTTCTCCAGCGTTATCATTATCAACTACTAATACAGACATGTTTTTGATGAGCATGAGTTTGGACGTCTCAGTTATTTATCTTCTTCGATGTGAGAGACGTAGTGCGAGAAAGAGTGCACTTTAACCCCTTTCCCACCAAACAGACCACCCGACCCCCATGAACATTCTTTAAAGAATATTCTGGCAAATGATCGGAGGTCATTAAACTTACCATTATTGAATTTAATCCAAATTGGCATTATTTATAGACCTGCTTGTTTTTTTCCGTTGTCGAGGTCTGGATTAGAGCCATTCTGATACAACCAGTCAAACAACATCCCTGTAATGTGTAAGAACTGTAAGAACTTTATGTGAGAACAAATATCCTGCAGTTCATATTCTTTTATTAATTGAACTAACAAACTTACATAAAAATGATGAGCCTTATGGCTATGCTTTTAAACATCTTGGATTCCCACATCAAAACAGGAAGTGGCATTTATATCAGCTAGTTTGTCTTCGCTGGGATAAAAATTAGTTTTAGAACCTTTTTTCTGACCCTGCTATCACCCAAACTGCACGTTGGCAGCAAAACAAAAAGCCATTCATTAATTTTGTATGTGCGCAACAAGGTCGCTTGAAACGAGATTTTCATCTGGTGAAACCTTTCGCAGAGGTAATTGTGAAATCTAGGAGAATATGTACTTTTGTAATATTTTGCTCCCCAATTAGTGGAATGGTTCTGAATTGAAATCCTGTTGCTGCTAGTGAGATCACATTGACACACACACACACACACACACACACACACCCTTTATTTCAACATTAATTAAAGATCAGAATAATGCAGCAATGTGAAACGCAATGAGAGAAATGTTTTTTTTTTTATTATTTACAGACACTGATTGTTTTTATGATATGATTCAGATTTCTAGGCGGATGTGTGAGTTGGCTCGCAAGGCAAATATTCTTTCTCTCTGATTTAGTTTTTGACATTGCTGCTATGCATGCACGCATTCAAAAATTAAACATTATTTTCAGATCTAGGAACACGTAAACACGAAGTAGAAACAAAAGAAAAAAATAGGCGTGTGTATGATAGAAAAGAAACGTTTGCATGAGAATGCATGGTTTTGTGTGTGTGTGGGGGGGGGGCAGGGGGAGGGGGGAGCGAGAGAGAGAGAGACAGAGAGAGAGAAAGAGAAAGACGTGCATAGACAGGTCAGATCAGAAAGCATGAGTCATTCTTCTTAAGAAAAGTTACTCTTCCATTTACCTGGAAAATCTACATTTGGCTTTAAGAAGTTAGTTACCTCAGGCAACGTGAACATATATACACACATACACACACACACTCTCACAATGCAGTTTGTGTGTATTTTCTGCATGGAGTCAGCATAATTAAAGGATTGAAAAAGGATTTCCTTCAAAACAAAGAGTAGCCAAGACATGTTAGGTAACTGAGGGACCAAGACTTTAGGTGTGAGAAAGATTAGAAAACGGAACAAGCTAGACGGAGAAGGAAAATGTGACTACCATTGGACACTTTGCATTTCTAAATTGCTCCTGAGGGCTCATTTCATTCTCTGCATTCTCATGATTAATAGAGTTCCAGTTTAGCTTGCATGATATTGACTGCATTGGATTTTTGATTCACAGATGAATATATTTTGCCCTGACGGCTGAAACCTTCGCCTACATGATTTACAGGCCTGGTTGAATTGATCACATGTAGTCAAATTACATTAATAATAAATTAGTTCTGCTGTATCTGGTATATTGTATAACGAACTAATTAAATAGTTTGATTTTTAATATGAAGGTTACCTCTAATAAATATGTACTAGGCAGTGATTATGGCTTTAGGCTTTTAATTAGCATTAGCGAACATAATCCTTTTCAAGGAGCAGAAAGACCACACCTTGGAAAACATAGCAGTTTTATTATGCTGTTACAGAAGTTTGACAGGAAGAAAAAAAGAACTAAATAAACCCAACGCATATAAAAAGAATGACTAAAGCACCCCCGATTGGACAGATGCGTGTCTGAGCCGAGATCGTCTGGCAGCATTTTTAACCGATCCTCAGTCTCATTTATTGCACAATCCTGAGCTTTATTTTAGCCCATAAGGACAGTGGGCTATTTAAAGACGATGGTAAATAGCCAGGAAGACCTAAGGATGGTTCTCCTTTTAGGACTGAGTGATGGAGCTAAAATGCAGCAATGAGGCACAATATATGTGTATACGGTAACTTATCATTAGGGTAATATTAAACATTTCCATTTCGTTTATTTATATATGAATATCAACCACTTAATAGTCAGTATCTTAAGTTAGACAGCGATAAGTGTGCTTGAGAACACATTAATGGGTTATTACAGTCTAATTTTATGATCAAACTCTTGATGACACCCAAAATGAGGATGGGTTTCCCTTTTGAGTCTGGTTCCTCTCAAGGTTTCTTCCTCATAACATCTAAGGGAGTTTTTCCTTGCCACAGTCGCCACGGCTTGCTCATCAGGGACAAATTCACACCATTCACCTTCACTGTTGATTTGTGTAAAGCTGCTTTGAGACAATGTCTGTTGTGAAAAGCGCTATACAAATAAACTTGACTTGACTTGACTTAATAAACCTCAGTTTTGACCTTTAATGTAGAGTGTTGCCAGAATTCCTGATCATTTGTAGAGACCAGAATTCAGGTACTCATGAGGCAACATCTCAAGTCAAGTTTTTATTGTCATTTCAATCATATATATATCTGACGCAGTACACAGTGAAATTAGACAACGTTCCTCCAGAAACCTGGTGCTACATTAAACAACATAAAGCTACATAACAGAACAACACAGAGCTAAGGACAACATAAAGTGCATCTTGTGCAACCTGGTGCAAACACTGCACAGACGACACAAGACAGGAAAAATACACAATACACAAAATAGCACCACCAGTAAGCCTACTGTGTATTATACTGTGCTGTGTGTAAGAGAGAATCTTTAAAACTATTTGGGATTAAAGCCAGTGAGAGTCTGGAAACAGTGCACTGCTCATAAGATGACTAAAAATGACATAAACCTGAATTCCCAAGTAATTTATTCATGCCATTGTGGTAATAAGAACATCTGTCCGCCATAATTCTGGGATCACAAACAAATGTGTATTGCATGTGGATTTTTTATTTTACACGTGATGTTCACATAAAAAAAACCAGACAGTCTGACTAGATTTTAAGCTGCCATAAGATATAAGAATAAAGCTGTTTCTCAGAATCCAGCGAGTACATTCAAACATTCACGATAAAACAACAGATACATAAAAGGATCCTTTTGAAAATTACCCCCATTTTCAGATTGCGATTCACGAGTCCGTCGATGTTCTTGCTGTGCCACATGTTCCGGCTCGTAATTCGAAAACGAGCCACTATTATATATTCCAAAGAAGCGAGGGCGAGGGCCACCAGGAAATGAGACTGCCACCCATGAGGTTTTTTTTTTTTATTACCATGGAAAAGTTCCATGAAGTCCCGTAACCAAAAATATTTACCGCAAGGAAATCATCAAGTTGCACTTTCGTTCTTGTGTCACCAAATCGTACGCCCTAAGGTCCGGAGTGTCGTGCGCATGTCACGGACGCTGCCCAGTAGAATGGCGAAGCTTCTTGGGAAAAAAGGTGGAGTGCCATTGATGATAGATAAACATTCACCAATGGCTTTTACATTGGGTTTCTTTTGAGATTTGCATCATGCCGTACAACCAACATAATTATTTTTTTGAGTCACCTTCTGAAGAAATGATGGAGGGGGAAAAAAAGGTTTTGTCTGTGCACACTTTCAGCGCGATAGTATTGAGGTATACTGTGTGGAAGCTCAGTCTACAGAGCCTTTGTGTATGGTTTAGAAATGTGGATGGGGTGAAAATAGTGAATGTATTAATAGATGCCATCATATCTCTCTTTCTCTCTCTCTCTCTCTCTCTCTCTCTCTCTCTCTCTCTCTCTCTCTCTCTCTCTCTCTAAGCTCAGAGAAAGAGCAGCTCGCAGAGGAAGAAGATGATGAGCTAAAGGAAGTTTTGGATCTTAGGAAGATTGCGGTGCAACTGCTGCAGCAAGAACAACAGAACAGGTTGAACACACATGCGCAAAAACCCATTTGGATGGTTCACATCCTGTTGCCTTTTTCCTTTATAGATTACATCATTTTGCTTTCAGGGTTTTTCCCCCCACTAGGATACATTATGATTAAAGAGTCACGATCTTCATGAAGGTTTAGTGTTTCTATCAGATCATCAAAATAACAACCAACTTTGCACTTTGTACAGTACTTTTTGACTTCAAAGCTTTTCCAGTCTGAGCTCAGCTTTCTGTCTCGTGTCCTTCCCAGAGCATTGACACTGTGTGGATAAACTGATGCCACATGTCTTTGAAATCACATACATAGCAACTTCAACTCACGCTGAGAAGTCACGCTTCTCTCCTCCCTCTTACATTCCTTTACTAACAAATGTTACATGCTTTCCTCTTCTCTCCCCTTTCATCGTTCCTGCCTCATCTTCACCCTTTTCCTCGCTCCTGCACCCCAATGCTCGGACATGCTCGGTCATCACACATATCACATAACCTCAGGAGGCGATCCTTAATTTGTAGAGCAGAAAGCCTCATCCACCGAAGGAGGGCGGCAGGGAGAACACACAGGTAGAGAAAGAGAGAGGGAATCTACCCATGTACACGTGTTTGCATCTGGTTTGTTTGTGTGTGTGTGTGTGTGTGTGTGTGTGTGTGCGTTTGCTTGTGACGTCCTGTGTGTGGACTTGCACATGTACATACCTGCATGAGTGTATGTGTGGGAATGCTCACGTTTTTGGATGTCAGAGTAGGCGTTTATGTTTATTTTCCCCCAGTTTGTCATAGTGTGCGTATGTATTGGTGTGTAAGTGTGTCTAGGTGTATCCACTCAAATGCTTGAATGTGCCCTTTGTGTTATTGCAGCTACCCATATCCACATGGCCTAACAGGCAAAAAAGAAAACCAAAGTTCATGAGTGTGATTTACACCACATATAAAGGATGGGTGGGTATGGGCATGGAACGTTGCACAAGAATGGCAGCTGTTGGAAAATAATAAAAATCTACACAGATGTGGCTGATACAATCTCTCACACACCCACACACACACACCCACTATCCAAAGCAGCAGTTATGCAACTGAGCAGCTATGGTGTTAAGGGCCTTGCTCAGGGGCCCAGGAGTGGCAGCTTGGTTGCCAGTTACACTGCTATGCTGAAAAACCCCACCATGTGATTTCAATATAATAACCTTAATGACCTGCAGTGCATAGGTGATCAGTCTTGTTGAAAAGTTTCATAACAACCGATGTGAGTTATAAAAATAACTCCTGGTGCAGGAGAAGCAGCAATAATGACTAGTACTTCATGAAAGCTGCAATTAAAAGATTCTTGTTAAAGGATATTTCATAACAAGCGTTCTCACGATGGCTGTAAGGTACGTGCATACTCTCAGGTAGAATTCAAGGCTTTGTCACATATGGTGATGGTTTGGCAGGTTTTGGAATGCAGCCCAAGTGTTTTATGACATGGGATTGCTAAATATAATGATAACCCTATTGTGCAGATCGGTGTAACCGTTACATTATGAAGAACCAGAAAGGAAGTGATGAACAAGAGCTTGTTTTTATGCTCTTTTCACACGTTCTTCTAACTGTTTCTCGAATGATCTAATCGGAACGGCCAGACAGCTGTTTATATCATCTGTTTTGTATGCGTCTCCAGAGAGCGCTTGAAAGTCACGGCATTGTTACGTCCTCAGAAGTTGTAGTACGTTAGCTGGTCGGTGCACCACGGAGGTCTTGAAGCCGCATGACACCGTGATTCCTCGTCTCCGCTCAAACAAATCAGCTTTGAAACCATCAGAATATTGTTAAACCCTGTGTATTATTTGTTTGTCAGCTTCACATTAAAATTAATACTTGTGGCAACAGCTGAATTGGATTACAGTGTGGTGTATACAAATATAGTGTGGTTTCTGAATGGCTCTGGATTAGGGATCAGAAGGTCAGGGCTTCAAGCCCCTGCACTCCCATGCTGCCACCAAAGAGCCTTGCGCTTATCTGAGCCAATTTGCTATATCATGGCTAACCATACACTCTGTCCCCAAATTCCTTACAAGCTGGGATATACAAGATCCACAAGCACACAACAAGGCCAAAAGGACACCTGACAATGTGTTTTTGTCCGACATGTTTTGGTATTCTGAAATATTACAATTTCCTTTCCCTGGAACTAAAAACCCTGAATCTGTTCCAACATGACAATGAAAAAAAAACAAGGTTACCAAGTGGTGCAAGAATTCAAGAGGCCTACAGTAACACAGAGACCTGACCTTAACCCCACTGAACACCTTTGGGATGAACTGGAACTCTGACTTCCCAGGTCTTCTGACCTGACTTCAGTGAACGGAGCAGATGTTAGAAACAGTGTAAACACAGTGCCTGTCCACCCAGACGCACATCTTTCCTGCGTTTGCACATAACCATAGACGCAGAGGTATTTGAAGAAAAGTCTCACTTGTGAAAACATGTTTACACACCTGCATTGGATATTGTATAGGATGGCTGAGTGTGAGCTTGGACCGCTGAAGATTAATAGCACACGTGTGCAAACCTGCTCTATTCTATAATACTCTCTACAGCTACACACACGGTTGTGGCTGATGCAGTTATACTAAAGGCAATACCAAATGTTCATTTCATTCATTTTTTTACATTATTGTTTATGTGCATGTGTGTGTGTGTGTGTGTGTGTGTGTGTGTGTGTGTGTGTGTGTGTGTGTGTGTGTGTGTGTTTGTACAGTATCATGGCTGTGTGAATGTGCGTGTGTTTCCTTTATTAAGTTGTGTTCTTGTCCAACAGATTTCTTAGTCATTCCGGTGGAAGCAGCAAGCAGAGATCTCCATCACAAACCTTTAGGAGGTATTCACACACACACACACACACACACACACACACACACACACACACACACACACACACACACACACACATAGATTAGTCTGCTCTTATGATTTTTCTCTTGATTATCTCTGATGAGCATTAAGATCCGACCCTAGTGACTCACCATAGAAAGAGTAAGTTGTGCGTAACGGACATCTTTGTATAGTAGATAAACCTGACACTGTTTCTCATGAAGGCAGACATAATTTGTATATACCTAAAAAAACATTTAGTTCCTGTACATGTATAAACATATTAAAACACAAACCTTGACACACCTGGCTGCACGTTTTTTTTTAAAACCCCAGTGGGCTTCCCAGCAACAGAGCCTTGGTACGTGAGTGGCCTGGGTATGGCAGAATTCTTAGTAACTGTGATAAAAATCTGACGATTCTGATAAGAAAATACACACAAAAGCATACTTTGTTCGATTGCATGTTACATTACAGGAATTGTAGGTTCATTGGCTCATTTGTAAGCGCTGATCCATTACTTCACCAAATTCACCTTTCTGCTATTTTTCTTGCAGTGCATCACTGGATGAGGGAACCAGTACATCTTCAGCAACCTGTGGACAGGTAGCAAACACACACACACACACACACACACACACACACACACACACACACACACACACACACACACACACACAAACACATGAGCCTCATTGATCAACATTGCAAGAGCATAGATTAGGTTCTGGGGCTGTTCTGCGCAAAATTTGGGATTCTGGTGCAAATTACTGCATATTTATTGCAAAGGTGTAAAAAAAAATTAAAAAAAAAAAAAATTCAAAGATGCATTTAAACAAATGGGTATCATTTAACAACATGACCTACTGCAAGTGGGCCAACAGTGTGATATTTACATAACACACATAAAATTTCAATATTCAAATAAAATACCTAAATATTTGATCCAAATAAAACTTAGGTCAGTAGGTGCAAATGGATATCAGCAGTTATCTTTTAAGTTCCAAAACATTCCTCCTATTGCTGATAAGCTGATTAAGAACAGATAGGAGGAGTGTGGTTATGATTAGCAGCGTGTATGTTGGTGTAGCTCCAGTCACTGGAAAAGCTTTCTCATGCCCTGCTACAGTTTGGCTGCATGCTTTGCTCAGCTTACACGCTTTGCCTTGCAGCTCTCACATCTTTATCACATTTCAGTGCACAATTCCTTGAAACTCTTTAATGTCAACTTTCTGCGAATCATCCAGCAGTTTTTTTTACTTTCCCATAAACCTTCCTTCCATTTGTTGCTCGAATCTGTACAGTGGTGTTTTGTTTATTTTTTTTTCAGGAAAATGTCATCATACCCCAATTCAATCTCTCACATTCAATGTTTGATTCTTTTCTCCTTTTGTTTGTCCGTGTGTCTTTTTCGGAAGGACGGCCACCTCACAGATGAAGACACAGCTTTTTCGGAGGTCTCATCATCATCATCATTATTGTAGCCATTATTATTTTTATCATAGCCATTAAAACCAAGAACCGTTTTGCTTCTTATGATTTCGTAATCATTTTCAAACAAAAGAAAACTATTTTTTTAAATCCCTGTTTTGGTTGAGTGTGACTGACGATGCTGTCTATTTTCTTTATAGCCTTCTTTATCCTGCTCGTTTGATGGGAGTCTGAAATCTGAGAACGGTGACAGCGAGCCCAAATGGCCAGAGCTTCCTCCCATACTAAACCAGAATGAAGAGCGAAGGCGAAACAAATACCTGAGGAAGGACTACCTCAAGGTACACATACATACACACACAAACACACACACACACACACACACACACACACACACACACACACACACACACACACACACACACACACACACACAATTACCAGTCAAGAAAATCCTTTGCCTTTTCTGAGCATTTCTGCCTGAAAAAGTTCAGTCTAGACGTCCAAGGAAGCTGTTTGCAGTGTGTTGTGGTGTGTGTTGCATATCTATCAATCATACATGTAATGGGAATCAGTTTGTTGGAAAGTTTCAAGGCACCAGAAGCTTGGATGTACGATGAACAGGATGTTCAGGAAACTGTATGATGATCCTGATAAAACAATGAGTTCACTTTGACCTTTCTACACAACCAACTGAAGCCTAATGATTAAGTGATTAAGGAAAAGCTGCACCATATTATTCCATAGGTTTGCAGGCGAAACACCAAATAAAAAAAAAACACATGTAGAATCATTTTAGTGGAATATTTGGGTTGCTATCAAAGTGCAAGGTGGCGTATCTAAGTAACAGAAAGAAAATGTATTGTCTGGGCAGCTTATTTATGTTGTCTTCCAAGCTAAACTCTTCTCAGGACATAAGTTGGACACTAATCTGACAACTGATGCACTGTTTACTTGAAGTTGTCCTAAAACCACTGCAAAATCCAGAACGGAAAACACTTCTTGTTAAGCAACACAGATTAATCTATCATGTGATATGGGAAAACAGTGTTTTAACATTTCTCATCATCGGTCTGGCATCAGCGTTAGAACCGTATCCAAGTTGCACTATCCAGCAGGTGTGCAGAAGTGAAAGAAGAAGCAGCTTAAGCATGAAATTACAGGACCAGGCAGTTACCTGTTTTTCTTTTTTTTATTATTTATTTATTTAATTCTCGAGATCTTTCATACATTGAGCAAAATATTAGCTATTTTTTCTTTTACGTTTTTACTTAGACTACCATATACCAGTAACAACCATTTAAATAATAAAAACAACCTCATAACCATTAAAGGTAATGGGATATCAATGGATTAAAAGCAGTGGCAGTCGTGCAACTTATCAACTTTAAAGACTAAACATTGTTATTTCATGTTTATTATGACAGAAACACAGTTTGCCCATATGATCTGTAATCTGATTCACCCTACACTTACTCTATACACATAACTTGTCAATCATCAGCAGGCATGTTGATGTTGAATGTCCTTCAATGCTTTGTGATTCCTTTATAAATCATTTTGATTGACGTGGTGTACTTTCCTCTCAGAAGCTTGATTAATGAAAGATCTAATGACTGTGGGAGCTAAAAAGTTTTCCATCTGTTGTCAGTTAAGTTACTGTAATGTGGATTGCTGGAAATCTGTCTAAGGTTTTTATTCTATAAATAAACTGCATTTCAGAAAGACACAAAAGAGAGATTTGAATGGATTCGATTGGATTTCCCAACGCACCCAAAAAACAGACCACTTGGCCTCAAGGCTAATAAAATGCTCAGTGAATAGTCAAGGGAAGTCAAGTCAAGAAGCTTTTATTGCCATTTCAACCATATATAGCTGACATTACACCATGAAATAAACCAGCGTTCCTCATGAACCCTTGTGTTACATAATACAACAATCACACAAAACTTAAAAAACACAGGGCTAAGGACCAGTAAGTGTCCTCGCCACATAAAGTGCAATATTGGGGAATAGATTCCTAACAGTCTCCCGACAGGTTTGATCAAGTTGAAGATATAGTGTGGACTGTAGTCTGACAATCACAGTTCTTAGACTTTCTGCTGGTTTTATTCCAGAGGTCATCAGATAACCAGACGTGCTTTGCTGTGAGGTTCTGCAGGAGTTGCAGCAACAGTAGATGACATGCTGATTTAGAAGTTGGTATTCCACGCTGGTAGCATTATCATTAGCAGACAGCGTGACATTCCAACTTTGTCTCTGCAACATCTTTTTTCATCTCTCTGTAAACTTATAAAATATAACATGTATTTATCTGTAGTTATTCTATAGTCCCTGATTTGTGGTGTAACAAGTAGCGCATATCAGACTTTTCTTTCAAACTTTCAAACCTGTTTCTAAAGAGCCATTAAAAAAATTATTAGCTATCATCTTCTATTCATCAAAGTTTTTAACCACACATTTCTTTAAGTGGGCATTACACGGTTTTCTGCCATTGTCTGGAACAATGCTGCTTACATGCCTGCAGCAAATAAGCTACTTCGGTAATTGTCCATGTTTTTAAATCGTGCATGTTAACAGCCATTAACGCAAATTAATCCTTATTTATTATCTATTAAGGCTTTTGGTAAAAGATTTATGATCACAATCTTTGGGTTCCACTTTTGAGTCTGGTTTCTCTCAAGGTTTCTTCCTAATAACATCTAAGGGAGTTTTTCCTTGCCACAGTCGCCACTGCTGCACATCAGAGATAAATACACACCGTTCACCTAAACTGTTGATTTGTGTAAAGCTGCTTTGAGACAATGTCTGTTGTGAAAAGCGCTATAGAAATAAACTTGACTTGACTTTTAATGTAAACATAAACATTAGCGAAGCGGATAAATATGAGCAAAACATGTTGCAGCTAGTTTTGAGTTTAGGTCATTTACATTTTACATCAAATGATTGTACTTCTTCTTATCCTTCCTCGTTCTCTTTTGTAGTACAAGTGCCAAAGTGTGCGAAGAAACTCCACCGAAAATGACTGTGAGGTGAGCCTGTGTGTGTGTGTGTGTGTGTGTGTGTGTGTGTGTGTGTGTGTGTGTGTGTGTGTGTGTGTGTGTGTGTGTGTGTGTGTTCTTTTCTAAACTGTTGGCTGGATTTTACACATAGGCTTGTTTTAAAAGAAGCATTATCTATTTTCACATTTGAGATGATGTACTCTGTGGCATACATCCATTTCATAACATTCATCATTTAAGATCAAATCAATACATCTGATGACAGGACATCTGACACGCACTGAAAACAACATACCATGCCTAAAGATCACTAAGCATATCTTATGGTGAAAGTTAAAAGGTGATTGGTTTTAACTAAAAAAATCACCAAGGTTTAATTCCTTGAAGGTGAATACACAACACGATTAATGATGATTGACAAGTTCCTGTCTATTCTCCAATAACAGCACATTCTTTTATTCATTTGCAAGGTTTTTTTTAAACCCCAGCATACTTAGCACCACCTTCTCTTATTTTCTATTTAAGTGAATGAGAAAATGACTGCAGCTTGACATACGATCGCAAAAATGTCGAAATATTAGTTACAACTTCACCAGTGACTGTTACGAAGTGCTGATTTTAATTGAAAGTTCCTGTAAAACACTACAAAAGGAATCGAGTATTCTACTGGTTATTCTATCAATTAATCGAGTAATCATTTTTTTCTTTAATAAAGAGCCATATTAAATATATAAGAGAAAATAAGACGGGTCTCTTAGCACAAACATGAAATTTGTTTCTTTTTTGGAAGAATTACATTTTTTTTATTGCAATCTGTGAAAACTAAACCAATTTAGTGCATTTAATTGCCATATTACATTAAAATACAAATACACATTAATAAATATCAAATAAAAATTTTATATATATATATATATATATATATATAACAGTATATTATATAATATATAAGAAATATAATAAAACATAATAAAAATCGCCACCTCGCTGTTTTCTCCCCGTTCCTCCATTATTCATTCTGCAGCGTATTGTGTGTTACCTGTCCAGAGCGCTCCAGAGTTTAGTGGGTGGTGCGTCAGTTATAATGGTCCGTGGGGAAACGTGTATAGTTAAATTGACTAAGCGACGCATCGAGTCAAATAATTTGCCTCAAAGCATTTTTTGTATTCAAATTATTCAGGAAATCGTTTCAGCTCTAGTATGATTAGTAGCTGGAACGACTGAAGTAGCAGTCAATGTTGAGATTGTAAAACTATATATAATTGTATAACTGTGGTATATTTGTAAAAATTTCACGTCAATTCTGCTGGGATTTTGGACAAATTTGCACTTTGCTGTCTTCACCAGCTTTATTTTTTGCATCCCAAATATTAGGTTAATTGCTGAAGACACAAGCAGATAAAACACACAGGAAAGAAATACTGGGAGCTCAGTGGTTAAGGCTTTGGGTTACTGATCAGAAGGTCTGAGGGTTTAAGCCCCTGTACTAGCAAGCTGCAACTGTTAGGCCCTTGAGCAAGGCGCTTAACCCTCTCTGCTTTAGGAGCGTTGTATCAGCTTCTGACCCCAGGAAATTTTTAGCATTCTATTATGTATCTTTGACCAAAAAAATTATATTTATTTTCCTTTATATTGCACTCAAAAGATGTAATAACCTGCTAGGTAATTCGGATGATTAGCAACTGTTCATAAATCAACACTTCAACTAAAAGAATGACATCACATAAAGAACAAACACGACTCCTAGCGATATAATATCGTTAACATTTTTACAATGTATTATTTAGTGAATCTTTAAAGTTAACACAGTGCCCAAGGATGTGCAGAATTGAATTTTCTTTTTGGAAAAGCTTCAAAGATTTTAGATGTTTAGTTTATATTACATTTGTATTATTGTGTTTGCTTGAAGTTTGAATTGTAAATGTGTGCAAGTCACTGGGATTGTTTGGAATGAGAGACAAGGCTGGATTCATTTCACGTGTAAGTTTTGTAATGCTTTGCTTGTTGTAGGAAGGAATGCATTCCACAGACTTCAGCACAACATTGACTGTCTTTGGTTTGAAGCCAAGATCAGGTATAGTCTGTCTAGGTTTGTATGTTTCTGATGTTTGTCAGACGTGAGAGCACACATCCATGCATCAACGACACCTGTCTGGCACGAAAGGCTTTTAAGGTCCCGTTACACTGAACATGAATGACATTTCCTCATTTGTGATGATATAATAATGCCAGATTTTCAGCTACTCTGTGTCTCTTCACACATGATAAATATGCACGCTCAAAAAGTCACGGAAAAAACAAAGTAGGTATTTTAATTTTATTAGTATTTATCATTTACTGTTTCGGACTCGGAACACTGACGTTATGGGTAGATATGGGCTTAGAGACAACAGGTAAAAAAAAAAAAAAAAAAAAAGACAATTGAAGTTCAATTTTAATAAGAGCTCCAACCACCAGCCATAAATAAAAATGAGAATGAAAAGAAGACACAGTGATACATAATATAAAATAAATTATAAAAGTAAATATTGAACTGTACATATACTATATACACAAAAGTATTGGGACACCTGACCTTTCCTGCCATATGTGGTTCTTCTGCAATCTGTTACCACCATCCTGTAGGCACGCAATTGTACAGGATGTTTTTGGACTTAAACTCGGAAACCCAAACCAGCATGGCAATGCCCCTGTGCATATGGTTTGGAGAGGAACATCTTGAATGGCCTGCTATAGAGCTATAAACACTATTGAACACCTATGGGATGAATGTGAAGACTGACTCCACCCCAGGCCTCCTCACCTCCTCACCTGCATCAGTACCCGAATTTACTAACACCCTTGTGGATGATAAACACAAATGTCCACATGCACACTCCAACATCTAGAGGAACATCTTCCCAGAAGAGTGGAGGGAATTATAATTAGGACTAAATGGGAAATCCGATGCTCAAAAAGCACATACTAGACCTATGACCAGGTGTCCACAAACGTTTGGTAACACAGTGTACATGTTTCGGTCAAATGTATGTGGACATGCATGTGTGTGTGTCTGCGTGTGTGTGTGTGTGTGTGTGTGTGTGTGTGTGTGTGTGTGTGTGTGTGTGTGTGTGTGTGTGTGTTTCAAGAAAGTAACAAGAAACTCACTTTGCTGCAGTCTGCTCAGCTGTTGCATGTCATTTTAGAAGAATCCATCAACAAAGGAGGTGCAGAGGCAACCACATCACATTTCATTTTGATCGTTGATGAATAAAGATGTTTCCAAGAAATATATCATAATCCTAGTCTTGACTAGTATGGGTAATTTATTATTATTTTATGTGAAGGGTTTGGGTTTTCTTTAGAAGCAGGTAAATTACATAAAAAACAACATTATTTATTTATTTATTTATATAGAAACCCGTCTGAGAAGTTCCATGGAACTCCCTTTTAGAAATAAATAGATGGGCACAATATCAGAGCTGCTCATAATGACCTTGTGAAAGAGAATAGCATCTCTGGCACTGTGCCATTTGTTTACCGAAGCAGTGGGTCAGAGGTCACCTATTGTTTTGTCTATTTTCAACCCGCTTATCGTATTTTAGAAATTCGAAAGAATACTCTACACAAAATACAACATATAACACATGATTGATTCATTTCCTGTTTTTTTTTTTTAATAATCATCCCAGTTTGCATCAGCATTTTTTTTTTTTTTTTTATGAGGTGCTGACGATACATGTGATGTACTGCACTAATCCGTCCTACGTTGCAGGTTAAATAATGACACTGTGCCTCTAAGAACATTCTTATTATTTTAATACTACTGAAACATTTGAAGAATTTGGCTGCACTGGATCTAGTTGTGTGTGCATTCAATTAATTTACATGAATCGTAAAATCTGTTGGGTTTTTTTATGAGCTGATGAGTTTATATTCTTATCTGACAGGTTATTCTGACATAAAACCTGCTACTTTTTGATATTACACCAGTATCACGCCATGCTGTAAATCATTACATGGTGTGTAAATCTGTCTCTGCATGTTTGTGTGCGTGTGGGTGTGTGTGTATACACCCACAATATAAACACATTCTCAATTTTTCCCTATTAAACATTTAATAGCTTCTACATTCATGTATTATATAAACTACAATTTCTTTTATGTCAAAATTAAATTTGCTGAAATGCTGAAATGCCTATGGGTAATAAACAAATCTTTCAAAATGATCAAATCCACTAATGTTCTACCGACATTCAATACATTTCATGATGTTAACTGCAATTTATCTTTCGTCCTCGCAGCATTTTCCCGTAACAGTCGTCAGGAGTACGGCTCGTCGGACCCAAGCTTCACCATGAGGAGAAAGATGGAGCATCTCAGAGAGGAAATGGAGCAGATAGGGCTCCTGCGGCAGGTAATGCTGTAATGTGCAGTTCGTTTCATGCTAAAAACATCACAATGTCATGACGTCACTCTGGAGTAAAAATATCACACACCTTGAGCTGTAGTATGGCCAAGTACAGGATGTTCCCCAGTCAGGGTTCCTATGCATTTTGGAAACGTATGAAAAAGTTTGGAGTGATTTCCAGGTCTGGGTTAGTAGTTCTTAAATACAAAATGAAGAATTTGTAAAAAATATTTTTTAAAAAGGTTACGTCTACACTAATCCTGAAACAAAAACTGGTGTGTAGCCCTGTACAACTATTTATCAAACACTTACAGGGAATTAGGTTTTACACCTTGTCTAACTCCATTCTATTTATCATGTCCCGTGTCAAAACACTCTTGCTAGTTGTTGCTTGATCCACTTTACACATTTTGACTGACTTGATGCCACAAAAGTCCAATTTGTATGCAGTGTGACACAAAAAACTCCACAGGTGTGTCCTACATTGAGAACAAGATTCTTCTGTGGACATCCTGGAACCTAAAAGGTTTCCTTTCCTGCGAACTCAGATTAGTGATAACTCGGTAATCACGGTTTTATCATGATTTTATCAAAGATGTTATCATATTCATATCATTTTCTCTACACTAGCGATATTGCGGCATGTGTGAAAACCGCATTATTAGCCTGCAGGAAACAAAGACCTTCTTCCAACAGGCACCAAGCAATTGATGCACCATTGCAAATCAGTCTTAAAATGCTTCTGAAGGTGTCCTCATTTGTCGATTGTGCATCAATATGTTCCCGTAATTTTCACACAAGTCACACATTGCGTTCATTTACTCCTGAGAACTGAGCGGAATAAGAAGAAAAAATAAATAACCCTGCAATATCCGTAACTTACATACACCAAACAGGCAGAACATAATGACATTCTAACATTATGAACTGTGAGGTGTGTAAAGGATTATCTCTTCATCATGGAACCTGTTAGTGGGTGGATTTATTTATTAGGCAGTAAGTGAACATTTTGTCCTCAAAGTTGATGTTAGAAGCAGGAAAAATGGGCGAGCGTAAGGATTTGAGCGAGTTCGACAAGTTGAGGTGTCTAGACGACTGTTTAGACGACCAAGGCTCATTGATGCACGTGGGGGAGGAGAAGGTGTGGTCTGTGTGGTCCGATCCAACAGACGAGCTCCTGTAGCTCAGAATGTTGAAGAAGTTCATGCTGGTGATCCTCGACAGGTCAGGACTGTTTTGGCTGAAAATTGGGAGTAACACAATATTGAACAGGGGGTCATACAGTTATGCCTGATTGGTGTATGCATCAAAGTCATGTATTTCAAGCCTGTCTTTATAGGTCATTGCATGAAATTTTACCGATTGGCTCGATTAAGGAAGAATATATGCGTACATATATGCATCATTTATAATGGAATAATATGCTCTTTTGGAAAATACTCACAGCAGAGCTTTGGATACGTTATATAAGTAAGATGATATGGTTTCCTTCCTCCATGTGCACATGGGCATTCACATGCTGGAACAAGTTGGAACCCCTTAGTTCCAGTGAAGGGAAACTATAACAGCACACTATGTAAAGACATCTAGTATTAATTTCAAAGCAATAAAATTCTCTTGTCTGCTTTACTATCAATTCTTAGATCTTAATATTTTCACAATTTTACTCTTATCTCATTTTTTCAAGGTACGTTAGGTGTTTGTCAAGAGGTCTGTTTTCCCAGAATTATCGGTACTGTAGCATTTATAAGGGTCAAACTTTTCATCTTGTTTTTGACTCCACCAGCATGTTTAGAGAACCAGGCCATGTTAGAGAAATAAAAAAAAAATGTGTCTGCAATTGCACTGATTAAATGAAATTGGATATAACATGTTTAAGTTTGGGAGCATGGTCTCAGTATTGAAGAGTATTGAAGAACGATATATACGAGTTGCTGGGGTTACGATCATAAATGTTGGTAACATCTAAAATGAGAGTAATATAGCAGGTGGAAACTCATCATTTCTATTGGGGATTAGTACAATGCAAGTAGAGCAGTTTATGCCACCAGTATCTACATCTACTGCCACATATTCTAAGATTACAAAAGATTCTGAGAATCTGAGCCGAGTGTCTGGGTGGGTGCTGGTTCTTTGTTGCTAAACCTGGTCTAGTCAGGTTTTAGTGAGCAGCTCATTGTGTAATTCTTCACGTCATTAGAATTGAACATTTTGTTACCAAGTAATCTAACATTAAGCAATGACAGCTTCAGAATGCATGCAAAGGAAGTGCCAAAATACCTTTTAGTGAGTCTAATGGCACAATCTGCACAGTCATTTTTACATGAGCACCACGATGACATGATAACTTGTCATTAGTGGTGTTAAGATAAGAACCCAGCCATTAGGGTTGCACAAGTCAGTGCACTCTTTAAGTGTCGGTCCAGGAGGTGGAGCTGGAGGTAGCAGAGCTGAAGATGTTGAGATGTTCGTTGGGAGTGACAACGATGGACAGGATTAGAAATGAGTTTATTAGAGGGACAGCGCATGTACGACGTTTTAGAGACTTCAGGGAGGCGAGATTGAGATGGTTTGGACATGTGCAGAGATGAGGGACATGGGGTATGAGTAGGAGAATGCTGAGGATGGAGCCACCAGAAGGGAGGAAAAGAGGAAGGCCAAGGAGGCAGTTTATGGATGTGGTGTGGGAAGACATGCAGGTAGTTGGTGTGTAAGAGGCAAATGTAGAGGACAGGGAAGGTATGGAGACGGATGATCCGCTGTGGCGCCCCCTAATGGGAGAAGCCGAAAGAAGAAGAAGAAGTGGGGTTAAGATAAGCATTAATGTGCTATACTTAGGACTCTGAGAATTCTGAGCATTCCTGCAGAGGGAGCTACAATAATTACAATATCCATATGAAAGAATGCACCTTATAAGCAGAATATTGACCACTGATGAAGTTGCACAAGTGTATATTTTTTGACAAACAGTAATATGCAATCCCATTCTTGGAAGGAGGCAAACACTTGTGTTGTTCTGGGATTTCTCTTCATATTTCAGTTTCTCAATCATAGATTGTGTCTCATGTGGGACGTCTGATCCAAGACCCACTCTTTGTATTAAGATTGGAACTCGAATTTCTATAGTAAAGAATGAACAATATATTTTTTCTATTTTGGTTGTTCGATTTAATGTGCAACAGCCACAAATGGCAAAACCTTTACTTGTTATGTAGATTGTTACATATCTTCAGGGGTTTCTATATTGGGATCAATCAGGATAAACAATAGAGGACCATTTGAGGTAATCGTTTTGAGATCAAGTGCTTTTGAAGTAATCCTGTAGAAATGCAATAAATAAAATGCAGGTGTCTTGAAAGCATGTCTGTACAATAAGATGGCATGCTTGTGAAAATGTCTCCATAATTACAAGTATTTAAGGTTACCGAAGTATGTGTGTACATGCCCTAATTCTGTCTGTTATCTTCAGTCTATTCCATCAATGTGTTCTTCAGAGGAAATGATCCAGATTAATCAGCTTGTTATTGCAGGCTCTATAATTAGAAAAAAGTTTAAAATCGTTTGAAAGATTTGAGAGCCAAGTACACACAGCAACTTAAACTACAGCCTAGCAATGCTCATGGTCATACTGACAACTTACAGCTGCGCTACATTACACTAGTAATATCTACAAGCTGCTGAAATCCCCCCAGCTGAAACTTGTGCTTAAAATCTACAAACATCTGCAACTGGTTTTTAAGATACATATTTCCCCCACACACACTTTTTTTTTTCAAAATTGCAACATAAAACACACATCTCCTATGAAATCTTGAATATATAATTTTGGTGCTTAGACTTTCTTTGAAAATCATTGGATTTAAACAAGTGGTGTCTGAATGAAGTGGCCACCAAATACAAGTAAAACGTGTCTGCAAAAAAAAAAAAGAACTAAGGTTCATGTCTGTTGAGGTAATTAATATGATGTTGACACCTAATACTGTGTAATTTGATTTTTCTAAAGCTTCTTTATGAGGGTGTGGCTGTGTTTCCACTTTTGATTTTGCAGAACCTGGAGTCAAGGTTGAAGGTTTTGCTGCCCGAAGATGTGGGTGCTGCTTTGATGGACGGTGTTGTGCTGTGCCATCTGGCCAATCACATTCGACCTCGTTCCGTGTCCAGCATTCATGTGCCCTCGCCAGCAGTAGTAAGTCTGACCACCTTAACAGCTTACTACGCATTTGCATATAAAGGCAGTAAAAACTGCAGCGTAGTGCACTAAGTTTCATCTGATGACATTCATGGGGTCGTAGAGTTTTGGAGATTGTAAATTAGTGCAATTTTCTCAAGAGTGCACACCATATTAGTGCCTGGCAATGCAAACAGTAATGTCATTAATGCTACATCCATTTGTATTGAAGCGTTTCACTTTTGGAAAGGAAAATCCTAAATTCTTAGGAAACCACGGTGCTCAAAGAAACGACCTTCAGACTTTAGCTTGGTTTCCATAATGTAGAACTGGCAGCATTTCATCCAAAAGAAACAATAAACAAGTGTAATGAGGAACGAGGAGTGATTGGTGACGGGTGATGACATTTAAATTGCTCGCAAACAAGGGTGCTGTAGTATTATTTGGTAGATCATTCATTACTTCAATTCTTTAAAAAAACATTGCTTGACATCCCTTTGTTGTGACATCAAACATTTTTGCCATAATCATGGATTGAGCAAAATGGATTGGGAGATTTTAAATATTTACAATGCGAGTTTCAATAAAAACTAACTTGAGCATATCTGTTATGGGCCTGTCGGTGATGACAAAATCAAAATACACAAAAAAAGTGATGATGTGGTCAGAAATCATTATTTACGTATTAAAGACTGTCGATTTCACTTGAACAAAAAAAATTTGGCAAATACTGCAAATATTTCTTCCTTACTCACATGAGGATTAACTCGCACTACATCCCCAGTATGAATGACGACATCTTTAAAAAAGCAAGGAAATATGGCAGTATTTTGATACATTAGAAGGAAAGTAACAGATTATGGTTTGGCTCGTTATAAATGCTGAGAACTGATGCTTTGTAAAACCTGCTAAAACAGAGAATTCAATTGGTGCTTACACATAATCATACTAACAACACAGTGTCTAACATCTTATTTAAAAAACTTTAAAACTCAAGGAACCTCCCATCTTCTAAAGATTCTGAAGTAAGCAAACTCACACTGTAAAGAACGTGCAAACCCTAAAGTAGTTACACCCTCCATTTATTATTACATAATACAAAATAATGCTTGTCAAGCGAAAATGTTGGCTCAGAGCTATGCAGTCGTGTACTTCGTGAACCGTCGGCATGACCTCAAATAAGTAAAAATGCTTGGCGGATTCTGTATGTTTCTTTGCATTTGGATTCCACCTAAGTTTTCTAGTGTTTGGTTCATTTTCATGTACGATGTTACTGCAAAAAAGTGGCTTCACCGGCGTAAACTTTGAAAGTCCATCACATTAAATGGGTTAACTGTAAATGTGTGTCCCTCCACAGCCAAAGCTGAGTATGGCAAAGTGCCGGCGGAATGTTGAGAATTTTCTGGACGCGTGTAAAAAGCTTGGCGTGCCACAGGTAAGCATTAACTTTCAGCAAGTGCTTTATACTAATCAAGGTAATCACTGGGGGTGGAGCCTAATCAGGGTACAATGGGTGTGAGTCTAAATACATTTCGGATGGTTTTGAATCACAGGGCAGTTTGCGTGATGCAATTACACACCCAGGAGCAGTTTGTAAACATAGCAACAGGGTAATTATTTTAACTACGTATTGGCAGCTTTCTTTTTTCAGTACTGGGTGAGGGTTGACGTGAGCATGCAAAATGGACAGAGTTTTTTTTTTGCTGAGTGCATAATGGTGATAAAAAACCACATTCCCATTGTAGGCGCTGAAATGATAGTACTGTTAGACGGCTTGCTGTTCTGATAAACAGATCGTTGTCAGGGCTGGTGAAATGGTTCTACATAACAAAAGTTTGACATGGGGAAGGAGGGGTTTGTTTGGTTTTCCACATCATGACGCATTCAGCCGAGTGTACCAGACCAAACAATGAAAAGTTGCTAGATTTTTACAGATCTTAGTACAGATGTTTTAGTATACCAATTAAATCATTTGTCATATGTACAAAGCACTCACTAGTAGGAAGATGAACAAAAATAGTCATCTTACCCCAACACTATTGTTATTGTGGTACGAAAATGTTTAAAGTTGGCTATGGAAGGAATGTGTGTAAGGGGTTGCATAGCAACAGACTACGTTCCTGCGAAACCAAAAGCATCTACGTGGGCATGCAGATGTTGGAGTTGGATTTTGATTCTATGAAGAAATCTCATGGTCAAAGGAGTTCTGTTTTACTGTATGCCTTCTCTGCGGAATGCTGGTATTCAGCTGCACTATAGGAAGAAGGCAAGCTGCTGAAGAGTATGCCGCTCCCGGCAACGTCCTGCTGGGAAACCCTGGGTGGAGAATCGGCATGTGCACCCTACCCAAACATCACTTTGGACCAGGTACACCCCGTTCATGACCTTGGTATTACTCCATGGCACCGGCCTCTTGTCACGAGGATCGGGGACTTCGCCACAAGAATGTTTTAAGGAACAAGATAATTTGCGTGAATTTAATTGGTATACTGAAAATCTGTACTACAATCTGTATCTGTAAAAATCTTCTAACAACTTGATTGTTTGGTCTGGTACACTCGACTGAATGCGTCATGAAGTGGAAAACCAACAAACAAGAAAAAAACAAAACAAATCCCACCTTCTTCTATGCCGTATTTTTTGTTGGGTGGAACGATTTCACCAGCCCTGGCAACCGTCGGTTTATCAGAACAGCAAGTTGTCTAACTTAATCACAAACTCGATATGAGGCCTACAAATTTCCGAAATCCCAATCCAGTCGAGCATCTATAGGATGTGAATGGAACAAATCTGATCTCCACCTCACAAGGCACAGGATTTACAGGATGTCCTGCTAACAACTGAGGTAGTTAGAGGACTAGTATATTAGCTAGGTACTAAATAATCCATATGAATGTTTTGATATTGATATGTATTCATTATTATTATTATATGAAATAAATATTTAGACATTGCTACATTTATATTAATCGTCTATAAAATATCACCTGATGAGAGTTACAGCATTTGACTGTATTCAAGCAGATAATATAGTCCTATATACTTCAGAAGTTATCCAGAATCGTGGATTCAGGAAACCAGTTCTGTTGCCAGGAATAAGATGAGATGATGTGCTTCAGAACATGAATCATTATTTTCCTTATCCACACTCTAAAAAAAAGGTTTCTTTGTCCCAACTGTTCCAGAATATTAACACTTTTATTTTTGAACCTTTTTGTGTGGCTTACCAATGGTCTACTTCTTGTGGTAAAGCCTCTGACAGGTAAACCTTGTTTATGCTTGACCTGTAGAAAAAAACAGCCCGTCTGTTGGGGTTTTTAAAAATACCAGTGCATTCCTCCTTTCTTCCATGGAATAACTGAGCAACTGGTTGCCCAATAACTTTTGGTTACAAAGTGGTGGGGGATGGGTAAATTCACTTAACTCCAGTACACTGCATATGATGGCTAATACTACATTAAAATGCAATTTTGGTGACCTTTTAAACAATTCTAGAATGTAAGAACAGAGATCTCAACTCTTAATGTGTTTCCTCCTGCAGGACAAGCTGTGTTTGCCTCATCACATCCTGGAGGAACGAGGTTTGGTGAAAGTCGGCATTACCGTTCAAGCCTTGCTGGATTTGTCGTCTACCAAGCCAACTCAGACATCTACCATGTAGCAGTCAAAGTGGGACAAAGCTCCCAAAAAAAATAAGGATACCCGGGCATTCCCTAGCATCAGCCTTATGTCCCTCTGAGCACTCTGCTATACGCCCTCCTTTATCCTCGGGACATAGGAAAACTTTCTTTGAGCAGACCGAACTACTCTTGCTGGAAGACACAACAGAAAGTTCTGGAACCTTCTAGCCATAGTACAATGGATCACAAGCTACTAAGAGACTGGAGAGAGAAAGAGAGAGTGGGATGGAGAGAAAATGAGAGTAGACAGATTATTATTGAGGACTACCTCATCTAGGATAGCGCATTTTGTCCTGTCTGTCTCTGACTCCATACAACTGTTTTGCAAATGTTGCACAAATCCGAATTGTGTTTTTGGCTGCTAAATGCTCATCTGGCGAGCCAAAACCACTTACCAAACACTGTGTAACACAGGCAGCATACTTAACAGAAGCCTTGTGAGTTTTAGATTTACCTATGGGAATACTGGCTACTTTACTATTTATTTGCAAAATGTCATCACTATTTTTAAGATTTCCTGATCTGACAGACCCCAATACAACAAACTTCTTGATATATAGCCAGTCTCACAAAGCTGAATGGAAGCTTCACTTCTCTCTTTCTACCTCTCACTATCTCTTGTCCCCATCAATCTCTGCTAGATAAAGATAAGGCCTGGAAAAACTCAGACAGCTGATTGGCTGATATGGAGCAATGGGCAGACATTATCACATAGTGGAAATGAAAAGAAAGCCCTTCTCCTGCATGAAGCCAGTAAATCCACTCAATCGGAATAGCGTTTGAAGAAATTTCTTGTACACTCGTATGAAGAACACTGATTTTAAGCCGTGGAGAGAAGAAGGGAGGGTCAATGATAAATGTGTTTCTCAGAAAACGAAGTGTGGAATGTACAGAAGATCTGGCTGATGGACCAACATTCACAAAACAAGACATTTTTGATCACAGGGAATAGTATCACGGGGTCTAGTATAAAGTCATAAGTTTAAGTTTAAGGTGAAACGTGCCATGCTTCAGGTTTTCAAGTTTTTCATGATTTGTAAATGTTAAGCACAGTACGCAACATTGGAACCTTCAATATAATTTCTAGGTTATAAATAATAATAAATGCAATCAAGGCATTAACATAAACGGAACGCAGTACAATTCATTGCATTGTGTGAGCAATTCTGATTTTAAAGAAAGAAGCAAATCAGAGTCGTATGTTTCTAAGCAATTCCTAACTTTTTTCTCATTACTTAATTTTCATTATTTTAATGTCACTAATTATTCTAATTGTGTCTTCTTTTTTTTTCTTTTTCTCTGAGCTCTCCATGTGTCTGTCCTGTACTCTGAACATGAAGTAGTTATAGACAGGTGATGTGACTGGCACCAATCCCTGATGTTCTAATTGTAAAGAGAGCTGCCCAAAAATTATTTATGTATTTATTGTATATTTATTCATAATTTTTCTATATGCAACGTTTTTTTTAACATCCCTGACTTAAAAAAAAAAAAAAAACAGCATCAGAAATATGCCTTATTTGCTATTCTGGGGTGTTTCATTATCATGCTTTGGCTGGAGGTGAGGTGGAATCAGTCTTCATTAGAACGTGACATGGATTAGTCTTTTAAAAACTGATTTTGTTCAGCCTCCCCCCAAAAACCCCTCTGAATGCTGACATGTTGCGACGACTGAGGTGTTTCTTTATAACCCGCATATAAAAACTTTTATCAGGCTTTCCACCTAAATGGAAAATAAGTAGATGTTCATTCATGCCTTGTTGGCAAAAACAAAATAAATAAATATACATATAAGAATTAAAAGTCAGAAAATTCGTTCAAATTTTAAAATTAGAACTCATGAGAAAAAACTAATTTTGGGATTGTACATTTACATTTGCGGCATTTAGCAGATTGTGGTATCGGATTGTAGTATCAGGATGCAACACAAGACAATTGAAAATAGATATACTGGAGTGAAAAATGAATGCAATGATGAGACACTATATTGGCCTTTTCCTCTTGAGAATCTAAAAGTTTAAGCTTAATATCGGTTTTATTTACGAAGTCTACCAACTCAGTCAAAGCACTTTAATGTATTAAATTGACACTTCCTTTGTTGAAGCCGTCACGTGCGCAATGCCTCATACTTATAATGGTAATCTTGGGGTTACAGTGTATTGGACATGCGTCTATCAGTTTGATTTAAACACTTTGCAATGTGTTTATTACCAGCCGTTGCGTGCGTGCCGCCTTGTTGCCATTTTTCTTTTTGTCCAAGTTAAAATGTTCGGCAGCAGGAATGAGACATCAACAAAGCGTGTTATAAAATCCTAAAATCTTCATAAAAGAACATGTTCTCGAACACCTCCCAGCCAAAACACACCCACGCTGAATGAGTGCACTTGCGTCAAATCGGATATCTTAACGCCACATCTCTGTTTCTTCTTTTCCTTTCTTTCCTTCGTTCATTCTTTCTTTCTCCCTCTTTCTCTCTCTCTCTCTCTCTCTCTCTCTCTCTCTCTCTCTCTCTCTCTCTCTCTCTCTCTCTTTCTCTCTCTCTTTCTTTTATATATTCACAAAAACAATGTTCAACACAAAAAAGAAAGGTTATAAATATGGATATCAAATTCGAGTCAGCTGCATCTTAATATGAGAACTGGTTGATCAGTGATTCAAAGGTGCCAATGAGCCCATGATACTATTTTACTATGACTGGTTAATCTTTTTTTTCCCAGCTCCATGTTTCAAAAAGTAAGTCTTGCTTTTCCTTCCTCCATCATTGTTCCCAAGCATTCTTACATAACATAATCAATTGTACATAATCTGTGCAATGCAACATTGAATGGTGATTATGGTGTTGGTGCATTATGCAAATGCATTAGTGCAGTTTTGTGCCAGGAGGGATATATTTTGCCCTCAAAATGTAAAGCTATAGACTGCCGTGTTTCTTTTCAAATCTCTAACATTCCTCATACAGTTTCTTAAATCAACCTCTTTTTTTAAATCACATTGACTTTTTTTTGTTTTTTTCCAAGCAAAAAAAAAAAATTGACTGCACATTAATGAATTGTGAACTGTTATAGCATGTGAGTCATGACTTACATCAGATTAAGACCACAGATCATTTTTTTGGGAAATAAAGCATGTGCAGTACATTAATTTCCTTGCAAATCTGTATTATTCTGTAAAAAAAAGCAGGCGTCAATGTGCACACTTTTTTTTTTTTTTGTCAAGACAGCAAGACTGCTGCGAAGATGTGTGTAGATAAATGTTTTGTATGAAACATGACTTTGTTTGCATGCCTGGATCCTCTGTGATCAACTTGCCATTCCTGTATAAACTCTGTATAAAAGTATTAGAACATTTCTTAAGAAAAAAAAAATACATGGAAATAAATGAACGGCTTTAAAGGTCACAAAGGAAAAAACAGTTCCAATTAAAACAACCTTTTCCAGTTGTGTTTGCATGTTAATTTGAAATGTGTTTTTAAATGTGTGATCGATGTTAAGTTCTGATATTTCTGGCTTTCTTCAGCTCACTTTATGTCAAAGACGTCGCATCTGTGCCTCTGACTTCACACAGAAGTGTCTTCTTATTGTTTATGCAAAAGAACATGAGGACATGCAGAGCGTTTTTGTAGGTCTATTAGGGATGAGTGTACATTAGGTTTGTATTATGAGTTTAACAGATTTATTAATTAAAAAAAAAAAAAAAAAAAAAAAAAAAAACAATGCAGCTGAAATCTCAGGTATAAACATCTCTTATTTTTGCATGGGCAATTGAAGGATTAAATCTTGCAAAAAACTGATGAGCAAAAGAGATTACACTTTGTTTCAGTCTATTATTAATATCAGATTACACTTTCCTCATTATTTCTTAAGAAATACGACTTTCCAGTTCCCTGGAAAAAGGGAAATGCATTATATTCAGGAAAAAGGAAGGAAATCCAGAGGTCATAGGAACAGAGGAACATAGAACAATCCAGATGCCTGATTGTGTTTCATCATATCCTACTGAACAAAAAAAAATCATGCCACTGTATCCTAAAGATCCCAACTATAAGATTTGATTTGACAAGTCAATAATATAAACATATTTAATAGGTTATGTGCTTGAAACCCACATAACAGGCTTCAAAGACTTCCCAAAAAGCCACTTCTTCATGATGGTTCCCTGATAAAAAATGTTAAGACGTTAATTATGAAATCAAACATTTCACCTGCCAGATGTGACTCTTGGTTCTGTGAGTGTGCATATGACTGTGTAAAAATGATGTTTAAAAAGGAGAGTTTTTATATTCTGTGGAAGAAAAATGATGAGTTTGGATGACTCGGCTCGCTTACTCAGTACAGTCTACTGTACCTAATCCCCACTCCCATTCCTCACATGTATCACATTTCTGTGATAAGTGACAGATTATCTCTAAGAACATCCCAAACATGACTAACTGAGATAGAAATATGACACATTGTGATCACACAGGAAATTGCAAAACAACAAAAAATTGTAAAAATACTTTAGCAATCAAACAGCACATGTACAAATGTGTGATATGTTCAGGGTTATATTTTCAGTCCTGAGAAATTCTTTTTTTTTTTCCATAATAAAATCTTTTAAAAATGTGCATGTCCACTGAGGTAAATAAGCAGCCAATGTTTATTCATGATTCATGCTTGACACATTTCAATGATTCATGCTTGACACATTTCAACGATTCAGAAGATGAATCAAAAGTAAATGCATGACTCATAAATGTAAATCTCTCATGGTCATCGTTCATGGCTTGCATTCCATCTTTCCCAAAAAGCATTCCCATGTTTTTTGTTTTGACATGGTCTGCCACTTACTGCAGATTATCTCAATATAATGAGGAAACTAGTTGTTGGTACTTGAAACCTGTCTTAGGAATTTTTAATATTCCATTTTTTTCTATTCGATTATTGAAAAGCTTTTAAAAATTGTCCCACACACTCAAAGTGTCATTACAGCTAAAGTATTATTGGGCACAGCTCTGGATTGCAATCTATTAAGATTTATGTACTGTATTTTGTATTTGGCTGCAGCAGATTTAATATTAGGCACAATGTGTCTGGGTCAGTTTATTCCATTCATCAATCCTGGTTAAAGTGGAAATCACATCCCAGGGGCAATTTATCTTAATCAGCACACCTACAAACATGCCTGTGGGAAGAAATACTACCAAACCCAAAAGAAACCCTTTAGAGCAAAGAAGGACATGTAAATCTCTGATTAGCGCTGCACATATTACAAGATGATCCATTTTTCTATAGATGTACTAAGTAGATTATCTCCAAGTTCATTTGCATACATAAATATTTCCGTAGCAAGAATTGTAGCAGCTTAAAGCAAAAAAAATATGGAAATATAGTCAAGTCAGAACTATAATTAAATTATTTAGAATGTGATATACATTAGAGTGAAATGTATATAAAGTTTAGCATGAAGAGGCAATACAGCCTCAGATCTCATTCTCATCAAACCCTTAACCAGTTCAGACACATGCCTGATTAATGCCTTTAAAAGTCTGGCTCTAGGTGGAGCTGTACTCGTTCTGAACAAAAGGCGAACTGTGTCAGTGTTAAACCCTCAGACTGTTTTCAGAGAACAGTGTGTAAACACACACCGAGAGCATCCCTACAGAGAAGTGCTCCGTCTTGCCACTCGAGAATATTCAGTGAGTTTTTCTAATTCAATTATTCCTTATACTACTATTTCTTTATTTCAGTGGTGTCTCTTTGTAAACCTTTTTCTCTATAATTCCTTTGTTCTTTTCAAACTTTTTTGAATCTTTGCATTACATGTAGGTTTGGTGTAACCTATAAAAGTAATAACCTATAACCTATAACTATTATAACCATTACACAGGCCTTATGTGACTGAAGAACAGATTGTTTTGATGGCATATATAAGTATAGATTTATATGTTGATGTTGAGGAGTTTTTTTATAGGTCATTGTGTGAAATGTGTGTGTGTGTGTGTGTGTGTGTGTGTGTGTGTGTGTGTGTGTGTGTGTGTGTGTGAGAGAGAGAGAGAGAGAGAGAGAGAGAGAGAGAGAGAGAGAGAGAGAGAGAGAGAAGAAATTATATGATTTTGTTTTATGATGTGTTACCTGCTCAAAAGTAATTTGATAATTGACTGATGAGCAGTTTAATGCCTGGGTGTAATGCCTGAAGTTCTTGAGTTAATTAGAAGTGTTATTTAGTAATTTAAAGTGTTGAATCTGACTTGGTTTCTGTTCATGCAAACTCTCCATGTGTGTTGATACAAATGAAAGATGCCATCATTACGCTGAAAACAAGACCGACCAATCAGTCTGATAGAGACAGCAGAAAGGTTGAGTGCTTAAATGAACAATCTGGTACATTCTTAAAAAGTAGTAAGGATCACCATCACTAAAATGCCTGGAAGACCATTAGAGAGACAGTGGGTTTACATTAAGATGCCTCAAGATGCCACCCACTGGTACCACTCATAAAAATAGCTGTCCAGTTCTAATACATCATTAATATGTAACAGATTTATAGGAAGAATCGGATCAATAGAATGCCACATCATCTGTCAAACATGGAGGTAGTGTTATGGCATGTATGACTTTAAATAGAACTGGTCACTGTAGTGTATAGAGCTGCAATTTCTGCACTGATTCTGATTCACAGTACAGAAAGATAATGAATCACAGCAACCCAAGAGCTTCTTAAGGCCAAGAAATGAAATGTTCTTGAAATTCAGTCACCCGAGCAGGCTTTTTATTTAATGAATCCAATATTGAAGACATACCCAAGACCCTAAAACAAGCAGCAAATGAATGAGTTTGCAGTAAAAACCTGGGGAAAAAAGCCTTTTAAATGAGGAACATCCGTATTCTGTGATGAGTTTCAGTAATGGATCCAAGTGTTCAAGCCTGGTTTTTTTGTTCAATTCCTTTTGAGCCTGTGAAACTAACTAGCAATAATTCAAGATAAAACCCCTCATTATGAAACCTACACCTTTCACATCACTATTTAACCCCATCTTCTGTTTATCTCAGGAATAACACCATAAATTCATCATTGAAGGATGATTTTGTGCCAAACATGGACCTGGATATGTTTAGTCACCTTTGTTTTGTTGACTACACACATGTCACGCTCATTCGGCGTAGCAAAGGTTTCAGGTGAGCTTTTTTGATTGGCCAATGCTGTGTTCCTCTTTATTCTGTTACTAATGACTCAATAAAAGGCAGTGCCTCTGATCACACCTAATGACTTTTCTTTTCTTCAGTGGGTCCTCCAGAAAACATAAAGATCATCGATCCAGGTCATCTGGGTTACTTGAACATTGAGTGGACTAAACCAGGTAGCTTGCATGACCTCACAAACTGCACTATTCGCTACCAACTCCGCTTTTATGACACGTATACAGGGAGATGGAAGGTATGCATCTGAATACACACTAAAACACACACATTCCTGTGCATTTTCAAACCTTAAAAACAGAATGGAAAAAAGACAGCCGATGCTAGTTTTGTTTGTTAATGCTTTGCCTGAAGGAAGAGCCGAAACAAATAGTATGGTGTGATCATTTAGTTAAAAATGTAAATTTTTCCACACCCGTTTTGTTAAAATAATAATAATAATAATAATTTGTTATCTTTGTTTTCTTTACATGATAACTTTTTTTGAGACAGAGGCTGACTTCCTTGAATTTTTGTACGTTTTAGAAGATTTGGCTCAAGGCATTTCTCTTGAACTTTTGCAATAAGATCATTGTTACCTGTTCAATCAATGAATCAATCAATGTCATACTCATTTTCCATTTCAATAACGGACCACACCTATTAGAAATCGCAAGTAGATCTGTTATCACACTTTCTAAAGTTTACCTGAACGGACCATGACACTGTGGACGAGGGTGCAGCTAAAGAAACCGCATGCACAATCGCTTCCTTAAAACGACTAGCATTAAATCACATTTCACATTTTTTCACAAGTGTCACCAGAAGACAATGGATGTACATCCTATTCACGTAACACTGCGACATGATATAGAAAATACTGCATCACCGTGAAGAAAAGAGAAAATCATGATTTTAACTTTAGCCTCTTCAGTAGTAGCTAGCATCCTGTTAGCTAATGCATTACTAAACCCTACGTTAATAGTTACACAATGCTAGTTTGTGCTAAGAACATGTTTTCCCATCATTGGCCACTACAACATTCCTTAGCGTTGTAATTTGTGTAGATTTGTGTCAGAAATGCACAATATGTTCCTTAGTGTACAAAAATTAAAAAAGCATTACGGTTCATATCCTCTCCACTGAATTGTATTTCTTTGCTCATATTACTTCTGCAGCTCATTTGCCAAATTCATATCCGTTTTTGTTAAGTTAGTGCACAGCAATGATTTGAATCTATGTGTCTTTTAGAAATGTCCTGACTTGTGTGTGCTTGGTGTGACCCGCAGGGTGTACAGACGTCCAGGTTATATTACTCGGACCAGTTTGACCTGGAGAAACCCATCCAGGTGCGGCTGCTCACGCTGCTGAAGGGTTCATGCACCAATGGGACGGATGTTCTAGGAGAGGAAGTCGAGCTTGTGCACATGCCTGAACACAAAGGTATGTTTGAATTACATGCACTTTTTCACTTTGTTGAAGTTTAATCTGTTTTAGATCTTTCTATCCAAACATTTTCTACCAAAAACAACACACTATCAAGATTATTTAGGGAAGTTGTAATGTTAACCAGCGATCCCAATATAGAGGCTTACAGTTAAGACTCTAAAAGGTCTAATGGCACAACTTGTGTTTATATAGTGTAAAGATAAGTGTACACAAAGTCAGTGTTTACCCAAGGCCACATTTTCCATTGTTGGTTTTTGTTTAGTTGGTCATTTATTACTGCATAGTGAATTAGTTTTAATCTTGATGAGATTGACATTTCCTAACCCCCTTTCCCCCCCACATGATGGATTTAGTCTTGAAATTCCAGTGTATAGTGTTCCTACTGTAAAATCCATCCTTCTTTTACTCTTAATATAGTTATGGTTGGAGGTTAATTTTAACTTATAAGAAAATGTGTTTAAAGACGAGTCAAGCTTACAGTCTAATGTGCAATTTGCCCAAGAGGATTAATGTAAATTAAAAGAACTGAAAAACTAACTACAGTATGTATCACGATTAAAGATCTGTGTCTATTTCCTCAAATTAATTCCAGCAAACTACTTGAAAGAATTGACTAATTCAATTAATAGATGCTTGAAGACATTTGTTGGAAACTCTGTGTATCTGTAATGTAATGGATAAATAGTGCATAATAAATTCCTTTGAAGTCCAGGCATGTAATCAAGCCACAATTATCAATTGTCCTCCTGCAGTCTGAACCTTAATTTGACCAAGAGTTGGCAAAAGGGATGCTTTTTTTTTTTCAAATATTCCCAGTAAATATAAAGGTCATATTGTTTAGTCAGTTTTTGGCATTTGAAGCAAGAAATCACTGTGCTGTGAGGGTCTGTGTGGAGAACTGAATCATGAGGCCTCAAGTTTGTCTTTCCTAGAAATGTTGTGACTTTATAACGAAGTTAAAGTCCTTCAATATTTAACTATTTAACATGTCTTAACAGCTATACTGACCACAACACACAAATCTAGATTTTACCCCAGTATGAGGGGAAATGAGTATTACATATCTTTATTAGAAGGCATTTCATGGCTGAGGGAATAAATTCATTAATTAAAGGCCAAATAGTATAAACTGAAAAGTACTCAAAATAATGATGTATTTAATCTGTCCGGATGAACACATGGTTCTAATATTGAAATATTGATTTGTCTCAGGTGTGGCTGGCTCAAGAATAAGGGATTTCCACTGTGTTTATTTTAACAAGGAGTACATGGAGTGCACATGGGAGCCTGGCAGTGCCGAGCCAGCTGGCTCAAAACGCTACCTCTATTACTGGTAAATCCCTAAGTCATACTTAATTTAACTTGATACCATCAGACTAATGACTTAAATAAATATCAAAATTAAATTAAAGCCACTGGTTACATTCAACTTGTCCTATTTCTTTAGGCAAAGAACAATGCAAGAAACGAAGGAATGTCCAGAGTACGTCCCTTCTCATGCGCTCCGCAAAGGATGTAGATTTCCTCCCGATTCACTTCTGGATTTTTCTGAGTTTAATATTTGTGTTAATGGCTCTTCTCACGCGGGAGATTTAGAGCCGGCTTTTTTCTCCCTGGCGACACAAAACCATGGTAATTGCACTTCAGAATCACAACTGCTCAAAACATTGTCACGTGTGAATTTAATAACATTTAATAACAAGTTCAAATAAGTCTTTGGCCATTTGGTGTGGTACATGGCTGAGAAATCTTTAACCATTCCTCTACTTTGTCCCCCAGTCAAACCTGCAGCTGTGTCTAATCTTCACTTGGCTCATAATGACAGCCAGGTGCAAGTATGGTGGGATCCTCCATCAGGTTCCATTGCAGCACATTGTCTGGAGTATGAGCTCAAAATTACCACGAAGAACCACAATGGCAGCGAGCAGCAGGTGAGCACACAGCACATCGTTATTAGAGATCGGAATCGTATTATATTACACTTGAATTCTTTGCACCTGGTTCTCACCTGGCATCTCCTTCTAATGTTGGATTTGTCTTATACGGTTTCACGCTGGTAGGTCATAATTTGGCTTTGATTTTTTTCCCCCTTTCCACAGACAGCTGTGATGGAGGAGACAGCGTTTGATTTCCACCAACATCCTGAAACTGAGAGAACCTGTTTCCAGGTCAGATCTAAAGTGAACATGTACTGTGCTGACAATGGCTTTTGGAGTGAGTGGAGCAAACTAAGCTGCATTCCAGGTACATCCCAATAAAATTTTTATAAATGCTGATGTCCGTGCTCCACACACGAATCCTAAACCCACTTCCTTTTTTCAACAGAGATTAACCCAGAAGAAATTGCATGCACACTCTGGAGCCCTTTGCCGAAGCTCGCCACTGCAGCCAGTGTGATTGTTGTGTTTGGCACCGTCTGTCTCATACTGTGGATGCTCATGAAGATGTAAGTTTATGATTGAATGAGTCCTTAACTGTTGGTTAGCATTTTATTAAACTGACAAATACTTAAAAGTCACAGTCAGGGCTAGGACTGCTTTTGTTTGATTACCAATTAACAATATATATATATATATATATATATATATATATATATATATATATATATATATATATATATATATATTAATTTCAATTACAAATATACATTTCTATTAACTTTTCAATTAGAGAAGTTTTAATAGGTTTAATTAAATAACAGGCAATAACTGCAAAACTAATATACATCAGCTAATCTGTCACAGGACAAAAATATAATCAAGTCTATCAAATGTTCAAAATTCCTCAATATCGGACGAAAATTAGACCTGTTTTTTTACTCCTGCACCCATTCTGCCACCATGTCTTACTTGCATTTGTAGCTGTGATTTGGTCAATTCTATTAAGAAAAAAATCTAACTGGAACAAGACAATGTTAATTTGAACCCTTTAAATTACTATATAAACTACCAAATAACTCCGAGATTATATTTTCTAATAGAGAAGTAAATATTAAGAAATACAACCATAAAAAGATTGATAAAGCCTGAAAACCAATTAAGGTATAGACCACATGTAATTGATTACTAACTGAAATTACTGATTATATAATTACTCATCCTCCACCATTTCTATCCAAAGTGTTTTCACTCTAAAAGTCCAACTAATTTCTAATACACATTATTGTCAAATATTCCTATTATTCGTTTGCCAAGTATTGGTCACAGCTTAGTTAATTACATCCCCAGAATCCCCTTTTCAGTACAGTAGCCAAGATTATTTGTTTCTCAGAAAAACATCATAATCAGAGTTTAAATCGAAGTCTGGCTGTTTTCAGGCCACATCACAAAACCCCACTGTTCATTGTTAGAGTATAACAGCATGCCCTGACGTGTTTGCTTATACAACAATCATGAAAGCGTCCTTTGGTTGGAACCCACACTTTGACCAGTCATATCAGGGTATATTTCACATTTTCCCATGCTCTTTGTGTATTTTTCCAGATGGAAGAACAGAAATGAACAAAAGCATGCTTTCCGTGCTTTGTACCAGGAGAAGGTCCAGAAGGTGATCCCTCCCATATTAAACCCTATAGTTTAATATTTATTCCTCAATGGACACATGGACACTGCAGCATGTGCAAGTACATTCGGACCCTATGTCAGTTCCCTGCCTGTCTGTTTACAGTGCTGAACGATTTGAGTCTGGACACTGGTTTTCCTCTTAAGATGCACAACGGAACATGGATAAATCCTGCACCTATTTACAGAGATTGTAGTCACTCTGTGAAAATCTAAATGTTTGTGGCAGCATAGCACTACCAAACAGTGTTTCCTTTCTGAATGTATTTACTGTGTTGTTTACTTATTTTTATATACTGTATTGACATCTAAAGTTACTCATAAAATGCCAGAATTCTTGCCAATCTTTATACAATCATACATTGTACGTTTTTACTGAATGTTTTTACCATGTTATTTTTGTATGATGAAATTTACTGTCTGTTATTTTACTGTCAACATTTTTTTTTTTTTTATGTAAACAGAATTCCATTCCTTTCACTGTCTACAGTTTACAACTGTATGTTACAAGGTCAACATGTTGTTTTTAACCTCATTTTTCTCCTAAGTGTATCATAGCAAACTCACAATAAAAGCTTTGTCTTTCATTATATCGCAACAGCTTACTGGGAGAAGGGTAGCAGGTGCTCCTTTGGCAACACATGAAGTCAGACAGTTGAATGATCTTGTAGGAGTGTGTTTTATAGGCGGTTCTGGTACTTGTGATTGAAGAGCATCACACTGATCGTGTATTGAGAAATTGACAAAAACACAGCCAATTGATCTTGATTACATTCCTGATCAGACAGCTAGCCGTAGGCTAAACTTGTCTTTGTGATTTTCTCAGGTTGGCTTTATCACTGTCAAGAATATATGACACCAGGTGAAGCCAAAAGAAAGTGAAAACATTAAGACTAAACTACTATATGGGAACTCCAGAGGAATTAATGACTGAACCGGTCTGTTGATGGCTGCTAGTAATCTACGACTACAGATGATGACAGATGTTTGTTAAAAAAACATTAGAGTTGAGTCTAATTTGTTGACTTCTTGCTGACATCTAAATGCAGGTTTTGTCAGGTTGAATGCCAAACACAAATTGCTACATGGGTTTTCCAAATCATAACCAGGGCCTTGAGGTTAATCTTGTACACACAATTCGCATGTAAATCCTTTTTTCTTCTTTTTTTAAATCTTTCTTTAAGTGTTGACTGCATCCGTCTTCTCCAGCCAGTCACTTTAATTACACATTCCAGCAGTTTTGTAGATTTAACGATGGTATGCTATTGTAAATGTAGTAAGGTCCCATCTTGCAGGTTGGATGATGCATTCAATTGATACTTATAAAAGCCAATGTAAAGTGCCTTAAAAACGAGTCACTAGCATACATCGATTCAAGTTTACAGCAATTTTTACTCAAGTACTCTGGAATTTGAAGACAATAAATGAGTTGTCAGGGTGAATCGTATCATATAGTTTGATACAAGGCTCTCGAACATTACATTTGACAAACCACTGACGTTACAGTAACAACAAAACTAAATGCAAAGTTTTAAATAAAGCCCCGTGTTTTAGACGCCACTTCCTTCATTTGTGACTCGTGACAGATTTAATGTGAATGAGAATGTGTTTTCAGAAAAGAAGAAAAAATGTGTCACTGTTCCCTTGACCACACTTTATGAGAAGGGCCAGAATGAGGCTGTTTGAGGGTTTTTTCTTTTGCAAATTTTTACATGTATTTAGAAAGGAATTCTTTATGAGACCTGGCATTTTGTTTAGATTGTAATGCACACTATTTTATGTTGCCACGAGTCAGAATTTATCACGCAAACGCTGCAACAACACAGACATTATTGCATTTCCATTATTTATTGTTTAAGTACCAATTCTGGGTATTGCTCTACAAGAAGCTCTCCATACTTTATGTTTAAAAGAAAGACAACATACGTATATTTAACTTAAATTAGTAAATGTTTTTTTTTTTTTTTTTGTACTGGGAGACATTTAAAGACATTCTTATAATATGTCCAGGGTAAACATTTTTTGTTTATCCTCAGTTTGTCCAGCAATCCAAATCCAAATAAGTTTAATCAGGAATAACATGTTAATCTTGGGCGCCCTCTGCTGGATAATGCCTTAAATAATTAAAAAAATATATTTTCTAACCCATGGTTCTTTTACTTTCACCTATACTGTAAATTATAGCTTTTTTTGGCAATATAAATATTTGAAAGTGTTGACATTAAAAATGCTAAAATAAAAAAAGGAGTAATTTAACACCTTTTTCCCTTTTAGTCATCTTTCCCACCGTTTGCTCTGAGGAAAAAAAACGAATCGGCTCATTGATTCGGATCTTAAAATTGAATCTTTGAGTCGGCTCTTTAAATCACCTTTATGAGTAACACGCTGGGAGTCGACCCGCGGAGTCATTTTAGTGATCGGAAGTAACGGTCGTGTTTGTTTCTGAGTTTTGGGAGCGTAAGTCAGTATTGAAAGTGTATGTAGAAATGTATGTTTGTTAACGTTCTTGGTGAATTCTGAAACGTTTATGAAGTAATGCTAACCTTAAAAATACACATTTATATAAAAAAAAAAAAATCACAAAAGAAACTGTATTTCTGCCTGGTTACAAATGTCTGAATGGGATTGAGGTAAATATGCTATGTGTGTGTGTGTGTGTGTGTGTGTGTGTGTGTGTGTGTGTGTGTAGGTATGGATGGCAACAGGGTGAGCACAATGTCCGAGTGGCTAAAATCTGATGTTTTCATCATATTTGTGGTGGTCCTGCTGATCACGGTTATTGCCATAGTTGCTGTCTGCTGCTGCTTAAGGCGCCGTCGAAGATCCATTAAAACAAAGTACTGACACACACACCTTCACACACACTCACACACACTCACACATGCGCATGAACAAAACATTTATACAAACTTGACACAATTCTCATCCACTTTTGTTTTATCTCTTAGGAAAATGGCAGTAATTGAGATCACTCCTTTAGATTGTCCAGGAAGGAGCAATACAATCAGATTCACCTTGAAGATCATTACGGAGCAAAAACATGCCTCGGATATCGTTCAGATGTTAACAGGCCAAATTCCTACCACTGGTGGTCGTGTGTGCTCCACTGACCTTGGTATCTCTGTTAGAGTGGACGAGGTTTCCTCTAATTCTCAAACTCAGGTATCTTCCAGTCATACAGACAGTGCACTTCTCAGTGAACAGCATGCCGTCTCACTGGAATTACAAACTACCAATCTCACTGAACAGCAGGGCACCTCACTGGAATTACAAACTAGCATCTCACTGAACAGCAGGGCACCTCACTGGAATTACAAACTACCAATCTCAATGAACAGCAGGGCACCTCACTGGAATTACAAACTACCAGTCTCACTGAACAGCAGGGCACCTCACTGGAATTACAAACTACCAATCTCAATGAACAGCAGGGCACCTCACTGGAATTACAAACTACCAGTCTCACTGAACAGCAGGGCACCTCACTGGAATTACAAACTACCAATCTCAATGAACAACAGGCCGTCTCACTGGAATTACAAACTACCAATCTCAATGAACAGCAGGGCACCTCACTGGAATTACAAACTACCAATCTCAATGAACAGCAGGGCACCTCACTGGAATTACAAACTACCAGTCTCACTAAACAGCAGGGCACCTCACTGGAATTACAAACTACCAGTCTCACTGAACAGCAGGGCACCTCACTGGAATTACAAACTACCAATCTCAATGAACAACAGGCCGTCTCACTGGAATTACAAACTACCAATCTCACTGAACAGCAGGCCGTCTCACTGGAATTACACACTACCAATCTCACTGAACAGCAGGGCACCTCACTGGATTTACAAACTACCAATCCCAATGAACTGCTGGTGACTGCTACAGTTCATCCAATTAGGGTTGAGGATGATGATAAAAATGATATGAGTGTTGAAGGAACACAGTAGTACTATCCTGCCTTATCTGGGTTAATGATGAACATAAATGTTGTTTGATGTTTTATGTATGCTGTGTAAATCATCCTGTTTTGCATTGTTGTTCTTCAGTGGTTCCTGTTTAATGGTCTCTTTTTGAATAGTAGTCTGTTTTTTTCCCAAATACCTATAACCATTTAAAATGTTATTTCACAAAACGCCTCTGTTGCTAACTTGAGTATACCATTTAAGCATCTCCAAATGTCACCGACTTTATTTTTTGTTAATTTTCTATAACATGCTCTGACATTTTAATGAATTTTTTCAATATTAAGACATCTCTTCTTCATTTCTATTTAATTACATATGTTTAATAATATGTAATTATTTTAAGTTTAATTCATGGAAAGCTTTGTTTAACTTTTATAGAACGCAGTGATGGGCAGAGTATTTCACATCCAGAACATCAGTGGAGTCAATCCACCCCTTAATACTATCATTATTGAAGTAACAGCGATAGAAACCAGTATTATATAAAAACGCAGTGTAACAGAACACTGCACCATAGACAGGTATTTCAAACAGCAATACTGAATGCCATTACTAAAGCAAGAAACACAATGAATAAAATTCCATGATCTGATTCCATGGATCTTTTCACTGCAGCCACAACTGCACTGCACGTATACATCATCTCTAGCAGAAGCATTGATATTAACCTCTTAAAAAACCTGCCACAGGTTTTTCCTGCATTTTTGTGCATTTTTCACTGTATTACAATTTTTTATAAAATTTCTATTTTTATGGTACATGATAAAGCTTAGTTTCGAACTGTTTTGGCGACCTTTCCTTATATCTGCAACCCAATCAATTTCTTCTTCTTTTCAGCCATTGTGGAAATAAATCCACAATCATATATTTGTGCTTGTGCAGTTTCCTACATATCTGATTGGTGAGCTCTAACTAGTGCTCTGAACATCCAATCAAAGAACAAGTTATGTTGTATGTTTCCATACAAATCTATATTTTTGTTTTTATTTGAAACATAACTGGTGAAACAGATTGACAGACGATGACATATTATAACTAATAATTTAACAGTGAAAACACTGAAAAAAGAACAGGAATAAGAGTGTTTCAGTGATCACAGGTACTGCATAGATCTGTTCTGCTGTTACTCATTCACTAATGTGCTGAAATTAATATCCAATCTCCAGTGCAGAAAGAGAAGGGAAAATGAACAACAGTCTGGTTTTGCCTGCTATTTGGGAAAACATTAATTACTTTAGAGAATATTGACACAAAAATTCACACAAGAATTAAAATTGTATTCACCTGGATTTCACTTCTAGAGTATGTAGAAATGTGTCCTTCATTCAAGAGTTATTATTCGATTATTAGAAAGCAGCACCAGGAGAAATGGGCATTTATAGTAAAAGTGACACAATAACATTAATAAACACTGGAAATATTTGTCACTACATAATTTCAGTTCTCGTATGTAGCACCACTATATAGTTAATTATATAATTAATAATTAAATACTTGAGGGTGTGCAGTCTTAGGAAAGCAATTAACGATCTTGTCACTGATTCCACCTGGAAATTGATCATTCTCTTATAACATATGTTGAATGGCTTCAGTCTGCTCAACTCAAAACAATTTGCCAACGATTCAAGGTATTTATTCATTACAGAATAACACTTAATTTTTCCCTTTATTCTGAAATGTAATGCAACTTTTTAGAAATGTAATGCAACAATTTAGAAATTTTCCCACTGTTTTAGAAATTTCCCCACTGTGGGACGAATAAAGGTTTATCTTATCTTAACTTATTTCATGTTATCACTTTATGCTATAACAATCTTTTTCTTGAGGATAACAATGAGAAAAAAATTCAGTTTGACATACAGTGTATCTGAGAAAGCATCTGTACTTAAATAAAGGAACTTCTTTACCTCAAAAATATTTTCCCCATCCCCATTCATTTAGTCTTTCATAATATGTAAGATAAAAAACTTAGTTTATCACTATTTATATTCTAAAAAACATCTTATTTGTGCTGGAAGTTTTTTTTTTTTATAAAAGTTGTGGTATTACAGTATCAGTTTACTTGTCACAGTTTTCACCACTGCGTCCTTTGCCTTTCTGTAACTGTCCTGTGGGCTCTGTAAAATCTGATCCCTTCTTCTGGTTGATGAGTTTTAGATGAGAGTCATTCACATTCTGTCATTTCAGAAGAAAATCTCTTACAATGGCAGAAATTTAACACCGACTGTCTCTGTTTTACAATAAGCAGAAAATCTTCCACTGGTGAGAATGTGAAAATTTTGTGCATTTGTCCCACACTGTCTTGTGTAGTTTTTGTCTTGCACTGTTTGCACTCAGTTTTACATGATGCACATTATGTGGTGAGGACACATTCACTTTAGTCCTTAGCTCTGTGTTCTGTTATGTAGCTCGTAAATCACAGTAAAAAAAAAAATCCTTTCATGATGTGAGATTTCTGCCTGCAACAGTAAAAATTATACCCAAAGTCATACATGAAGTGTAACTTCAGCTTAAACCGGCTGCTGGTTCTGATATGTTAAGCTCATCACAGTTGTCTTGTAGACTTCTTCCCTCAGCCTGAGAATCTCTGTGAGCTCTGAAACTTTCTGTTTAAGAGTCTCCAGCTCTCTGTGCTTCATCTCCATCTGTCTGCTGCACTCTTCCTCCATCTTTGTCTTTGAGGCCAAAATGTATCTCTGGAGTTCAGGCTGGATGGTTTTCATAAGGACCATCCTCATCTCTCCTGCACACTCCTCCCTGATCACCTCCATCTCCTGTTTGTGCTTCTCCTCCATCTCTCTTCGCTCCCTCTCTCTCTTTTCTTTTAGTCTCGTCACCTTTCCTTCCATTTCTGTTCTTCTCTCTACCTCTCGGTGCAGCTCCATCTCAAGTTCTTTCTTTTTCTCTTCATCCCTCTCTTCTTTCATCTTTCTCTCCAGTTCAGTTGTTCGGTCATTAAGTTGTCTGATGTCTCCTTCATGCTCCTGGATCACTCCCTCTATCTTCCTCAGAGACTCCTGCACCTCCTTTTCTATTTTTTCTTTCATATCCTTCTCCCCCTCCATCCTTTTCTCTTCTATTTCCTTGAGGATTTTAGTTTCCATTGCTCTGATCTGAGATTCCGTCTCCAGGTAGATCTCACTGCTGTAGAATTTCTCTCTGTTTTCTTCCACCATCTTCTCTATCTTCTCCAGCAAGTCTGAGACCTGAGATCCATCTCCACTCTCCTTAATGTTGAGACAGTGAAACCTGTTCCCACATTTCTCTACAAGTCTCTGGACCTCCTGGACTCCTGATTGGATAAACTCCTCAATGTTCTTCTTCTGAAGTTCATCAGTGACACTGAATATGATCATGGTGTTTCTCCAAAATCTCTCTCCAAAAATCTCCTCTATTTTCTCCAGAATCCCCTTCTGCTCTCCTGTAGGCTGCTTTACAGGTATGAGCAGGAGGAAGGCGTGGGGTCCTGGAGCAGTCAGATGGACACAAAGTTCTACATCTTGTCTTAGCTTCTCCAGAGAGAGTCCAGGAGAGAACCAGTCAGGAGTGTCCACCACAGTCACCTTCCTTCCAGCCACCTCCCCCTGTGTGCTCTCACTCTGCTGGGTGGATGTAGCTGTAGATATAGCAGCCTGGTTCCTCTCCTCTCTGCCCAGGATGATGTTTCCAACTGCACTCTTCCCAGACCCCGTCCCCCCCAGCAGCACTAGCCTCAGTTCTGCTACAGGAACTGACACTGGAGAATGTGGTGTAAATTCTCCACCCACTGAAAATAAACAAGAAAAAATCATTTTTTGACATTCTACATTTTTCGACATTTTTTCATTTTTCAACATTCTACAGAAGGTATAAAGGTACAAATTATATTCAAATTATTTCATACAATATAACTAATCATTTCCACAGTTTACATTAAACTCAACATCTGAACAGTTGCACCATTAAGTATCATTACAGTATATTTCATGTTCTTACATGTGATTTATTAAATGTTTATTCACCTGTAGAAGTTCTGACCTTTTGAAAAGATTTCAACTGCTTAATTGGTTAATATAACAAGTTACTCACTTAATGGAGGTAAAACATCCATGCTGTTTCTTCTCCTGATGGGGGCTGATGATTCTGGATCTGTCTGCTCCTGCAGCCATTTAGTTTTCTCCTCTATACGGCTTTCTCTCTCCTGAAGCTGTTTATCTTTTCCCATTAGTTTGTTTTTAATGGTTTCCAGTTCTTTCACCATGTTCTCAAGTTTTGTCTCATTGTCTTTCATCTGTTTCTGATTCTCTTCTAAAGCTCTCTTTGATTTTTCACATTCTTCTTTCATCTTTGTGAGAAGCATGTCCTTCTCTTCCAGGGTTTTCTCTTTTAGCTGAAGTCTTTGTGTATTTTCATTTAGAAGTCTCTCTTTCTCCTGAAGCTGCTTGTCTCTTTTCAATAGCTGTGTCTCTTTCTCTTCAAGTTGTTTGTTTTTTTCTTCTAACTCAGTTTCCTGATGTCTCTTCAGGTCCTTCAGTTCTTGTCCCAGTGTCTCCAGTTTATTTTTACTGGTTGCCAGTTCTTTATCTGTGTTCTTTAGCTGGGTTTCTTTCTCACTCAGCGTATTGTTCATGTTCTCCAGTTGTGTGTTTTTCTCTTCAATCTGTTCAGTGGCATTTTGAAGTTTTTCATTTGTTTCCATTAAAACTGCATCTCTTTTAGAAAGACTTTTCTCATTCATCTCTAATTGTTCTTTTAGAACCTTCAGCTGTTCATTTTGATCATTTAAGTCTTCATCCTTCTCCACAAGTCTTTTCTCCATTTCCTCCACTTGTATTTGTGTCTCCTGTATCTGTGTGTCTTTCAGGATCAGTTCTTGATCTCTCTCATGTAGAACTCTTTCTTTCTCCTGTAGATCTTTAGTCGTCTTCTCTAATGTTGTATTTGTATCGTTGAGTTGTGCGTCTTTCTCCTCAATGATTTTCTCTCTGTTTTTCACTTCGGTGTCTTTATTTTCTATTTGTCCTTTAAAGTCATCTAATTGTTTGTCTTTATATTGCAGTGATTTAGACATGCTGTCTAGTTCCATCTTTGTGTTTTTTAGCTCTTCTTCAGTTTCTTCCAGTTTTCTGTTTTTTGTTTTAAATCCACTATAAAGAGTTTCATCATCTTTTTTATATTCTGAAAAAAAAAAGGTTTTTAATTGTGATTAACTGTGTTGTAGAAAAAAATACTATTTCTCTTTCTCTAATAGCAATAAGTAAAACACAATTAAGGTAAAGCAATAGAAAATGTACAGTATTTTAAGGGTTACTTCCTTCATTAAGAAATATAATAAAAGAAAAAGAAAAAAATACATTAAAGCTCTGCAAAAATTACAGCCTTGTGTTTCCTCGAATAGATTTAGGATTTTACACATTTCATGTTTTTAAACATTATGACACCCAAACATTTCCCTCTGCGTTCGAGTTTCCCTGTAACATGAGAGCTGAGTGTGAGGGTGTGAGCGCTTCAGATTCTTCATCTGTATCTAGGGATAGAGTCAGCTGCTGTTTAATACTATCGAGCAGATTTACCTGAATTCACAAGCAAAAATATTTTATATTTTTCATTCTCAATTACTGATTAATTTTCTGCTGTGATTCACAACCAATATTCGGATTATTCTGATTATGTCGGACAATCGTTACAAATAATTGTACATCATTTTAAAATAATATATTTATAGAGAATATAAAGAATGGAGCAAGTTAATAGAGATCTCATTATTGTGTACATCAGGATGCAAAAATTAACAGGTGTGTTTACTTTTTTATCTCCTTCCATACTCACCAGTCTGTAGAACAGATTTCATCATTTCCAGTCTCTCGTCTTCTGTCCATTCTCTCTGTATCTGTTGAAATTAATAAAACATTGAATGACTCATTACTGTATGTAAATAAAGTGTAATATAAACTTGAATGTGTGTGTGTGTGTGTGTGTTGTGTGTGTGTTTTATTTTGCCACCCAGATTTGAATACATTTTTTTTATGTGACTTTATTGTTATTGTAGGGTTTCTGATCCTCAGCGTAAACTGAGTACATGTTCAATCTTTTCTTTAAAACTTTAAATAGAAGAGAAAATTTCAATGGGGTGAAGGTGTTTTTATTTATTTATTAAGTTTTTGTTTGTTTATTATAAATATTATTTTAACCTTTAATTTGTTTGAATTTCCACAGTGTATAAACTTATAGCAATAATAACAAAAACAATAATAAAGACAATGATAATAATCAAATTTCATGTTTTATAACAGTTTATACTCACCTGACAAACCCAGACTTCTTCCCTTAGAGGAGGATCTGAGAATAAAAAAAACATACAAGAAAAATAAATTAATAATAAAAAAAAAAATTACTTTATTAGTTATAAACATTCTATAAACACTGTAGCTGTTCTCAAGAAGTCTGTTTTTATCCTCTATGGGCATCTTTCTCTCCTCTTTCTGATAAAAATATTTACTTCATATTAAAGCTGTAGAAAGAAATTCACCATCATTTACTACATTCTGTTATTCTGCATCCAGTGTGAATCTCTAACTCACATCTCTCTGTAGTTCTTTACACTACAGTAATGTTACAGAGTGAATAACTTTGAGAAGGAGTTACTGCTATAAAATCACATTCACACACAAACATTCAGCTTTTTAGCTCTTAGTATCAATGTGTAGGTCAGAATTGTGTGTGTGTGTGTGTGTGTGTGTGTGTGTGTGTGTGTGTGTGTGTGTGTGTGTGTGTGTGTGTGTGTGTGTGTACTACAGGGAGTGCAGAATTATTAGGCAAGTTGTATTTTTGAGGATTAATTTCACTTGAGGATTTAATTTGAACAACAACCATGTTCTCAATGAACACAAAAAACTCATTAATATCAAAGCTGAATATTTCTGGAAGTAGTTTTTAGTTTTAGCTATTTTAGGGGGATATCTGTGTGTGCAGGTGACTATTACTGTGCATAATTATTAGGCAACTTAACAAAAAACAAATTTATACCCATTTCAATTATTTATTTTTACCAGTGAAACCAATATAACATCTCAACATTCACAAATATACATTTCTGACATTCAAAAACCAAACAAAAACAAATCAGTGACCAATATAGCCACCTTTCTTTGCAAGGACACTCAAAAGCCTGCCATCCATGGATTCTGTCAGTGTTTTGATCTGTTCACCATCAACATTGCGTGCAGCAGCAACCACAGCCTCCCAGACACTGTTCAGAGAGGTGTACTGTTTTCCCTCCTTGTAAATCGCACATTTGATGATGGACCACAGGTTCTCAATGGGGTTCAGATCAGGTGAACAAGGAGGCCATATCATTCGATTTTCTTCTTTTATACCCTTTCTTGCCAGCCACGCTGTGGAGTACTTGGACGTGTGTGATGGAGCATTGTCCTGCATGAAAATCATGTTTTTCTTGAAGGATGCAGACTTCTTCCTGTACCACTGCTTGAAGAAGGTGTCTTCCAGAAACTGGCAGTAGGACTGGGAGTTCAGCTTGACTCCATCCTCAACCCGAAAAGGCCCCACAAGCTCATCTTTGATGATACCAGCCCAAACCAGTACTCCACCTCCACCTTGCTGGCGTCTGAGTCGGACTGGAGCTCTCTGCCCTTTACCAATCCAGCCACGGGCCCATCCATCTGGCCCATCAAGACTCACTCTCATTTCATCAGTCCATAAAACCTTAGAAAAATCAGTCTTGAGATATTTCTTGGCCCAGTCTTGATGTTTCAGCTTGTGTGTCTTGTTCAGTGGTGGTCGACTTTCTGCCTTTCTTACCTTGGCCATGTCTCTGAGTATTGCACACCTTGTGCTTTTGGGCACTCCAGTGATGTTGCAGCTCTGAAATATGGCCAAACTGGTGGCAAGTGGCATCTTGGCAGCTGCACGCTTGACTTTTCTCAGTTCACGGGCAGTTATTTTGCGCCTTGGTTTTTCCACACGCTTCTTGCGACCCTGTTGACTATTTTGAATGAAACGCTTGATTGTTCGATGATCACGCTTCAGAAGCTTGGCTATTTTAAGACTGCTGCATCCCTCTGCAATATATCTCACTATTTTTGACTTTTCTGAGCCTGTCAAGTCCTTCTTTTGACCCATTTTGCCAAAGGAAAGGAAGTTGCCTAATAATTATGCACACCTGATATAGGGTGTTGATGTCATTAGACCACACCCCTTCTCATTACAGAGATGCACATCACCTAATATGCTTAATTGGTAGTAGGCTTTCCAGCCTATACAGCTTGGAGTAAGACAACATGCATAACGAGGATGATGTGGTCAAAATACTCATTTGCCTAATAATTCTGCACTCCCTGTAATGACTAACTGGACAACAGCATGATAATACTCAGTGGTACGTGTTTGTGAACAAATATCCACAAATAATAATTTACAGATTAAATACAGTAATTTTTCATAAATCTCTTTCTCACCTGCTTCTTCTCTCCTCTGTTGGTGTGAATAATAAACAGTAAATGTTTTGCACATGATGACAAAGTTGAATAATTAATTATGAAATGTAAAATAAAAAAGTGTTAATCTGATCATAACACAATTTATTTGTCTTTTCAAAAAAAAAGTAACATAATAAAGGCATTACAATTAACATCACACACAGTAAATCTACACAACATTCTGTTACACTGTGCTGTTAATCATCTGCTCCTACTGGAGATATTTATCAGATACAGAAACACAACTGTGGAGGGAAAAGTCATGCAGCCAGAAACATGTTAAACATTAACTTTTTAATTTTATAAATTTTAATTCAATAATTTTAATATTATTATAAAATTATACTATTATGAGCATGTTTAATTATAGAAACTTTTATGTGGAGATCATTAATGACTCATCAGTAAATTTAGATGTCCACATACTGAGGTGAAGCTCCGTATCAGTGCAGGAGAAAATAAAGTGTATACAATGAGAGAGATTGTGATGGAGTGTGTCAGTGGTGTGTGTTATATGTTACATGTTTGTTGTGTTTTTACTCGACATGGTAAACGTCTCTGCTACATTATTGCAGTACAGTGGGGTTACACACAGGTGCATTATGGGAAAGAAGCTGACTGATGGAAGTGGAATCTCACTTACTGATCAGATTCCTTCACATAAACATGATCTGAAAATACTTTTTATCTTTCTATTTGATCACTGGATTAAAATGTAATATATGTGATAAATTTATAAAAGTATCAGTTTTTAACATTAGTGTGAAGTCGATTTATTTACTTACCAAACCTGAAGATGTCGTGTAGAACAACAGAGAGAGAAATGTAATGTTAGATACAATACAAAGAGAAAAACTTATGATTTACACTCAGAAAAGCTGCTCAACAATCTTTACTCTGTGTTTTCACTACAAAGATGTTCAGCTACAATTTTTATAAAATAGAATAACAGACAGTGAATCATTATAAATAGTTTATATGTAAATAATGAAATATTTGATGGAGTGTTTTTTCTCAGTGCAGTAAGACAAATCTGTGATCATCTGTTGAATAAAACACTGCATATGAAGTGTAAATGCTGAGCAGCACCATATTTGTATCACATTTCTATCTGTATCTGGGAAAAACAAACACAAGTTCTTCTGTCTTCCAGAAATGTCCATGTCTCCATGTTTCACAGAAGTGCTGCTTTAATTTGGATCATGAACAGTTTTCTTTTTACTTCACACTTTCCTCTTTTCATCACTCTGCTACAGCTTAGTCTTTGTCTCATCTGTCCATCATCTACTTTTTATCTAACTGTAATCTGCTCCTTAGTTCTTGAAGTGTATCTGTGTGTTTATCTATTGGATTAAACCTCTGAGCTCATGCTGGTGGACTTTAATTCTTTCTCTCAGAACTCTACACACTTTCACTAATGTTTATGATGAATTGTTCTACATGTTGTATTTTCATTGTGTTAAATACGTATATTGGAGTTGATTTGTCATCAATGTGACTGTAACAGTTACTGAGCACAAAGAAAAAGAGCAAAACGTCTCACTTTCTACAAGAGCTTGTGTTTTAGTTAGCGTTAGCTGTTAGCTCAGACTGTAGCTCTGTCTGATTGGATGTGGCAGTGTAACTGTGTTCATTCTGACTGTGTTCATTCACACACAGCACACAGTCTACAGAACAAACCAGCTGCACAATATTAGTGATCATTGTGTGTTGTTTTGGTTCTTAGTGTTTTAGTGTCATTACTATAACACTAATGATAAACTAGACAACAGCATGATGAATGTTCTGTCAGTGATCACAGTCTGTTGTGTTACTACACTATGCTCATGATGCTCATATATCTATGTGCTATTGCAGTCTGAACACACAGCACAGTCTAATCTATTTCATCTGCACAATACATCTATTATTCATGCAGCATCAAGACATCACTATCAGAGAAAAGTCTCTTATACTCACGTATCATATCATCCTGTGAAAGTAAATAAAACAGAGTGAAGATTTGATGAATGATAATAAATGTGAATTGTTTCATGTGAAAATGGAAAAGTAACTGTTACTCTGATTAAAACACAGCTGAAGTGTGTCTTAATAAAAAAGAGGAAAACTACACAACAATCAGTCATCACACACAGTAAATCTGTAGACTGTAGCATTGTGCTAATATACTGCTAGTTACCCTTAAGAACACAAATATCTTGTGATTTATTAAAAATATTAGTTTCTGATATTTGCATGTAATTACCAATATACAGTATGTCAGTATATGTGCATTTCCCCCTGTGTATTTTACATCTAGACTTAAATATTGTGTAATAGAACTGTGTGTTATTGTAGTACAGGAAGGAATCGACAGAAGATCAGATTCCTTTCATTAAAAACACAGACATTTATCAGTGTAAAAACTGAACAGGTAACAGAATGATGTGCTTTGTTGTTGTTGTTGTTGTTGTGGTGTTTTATGGCGGTTTGGCAGACCAACGAAAAGGTTCATTACCACCACCTACTGATCTGGAGTGTGGAGCAAACACAGAAAGGAAAAAAGAGGAGGGGGGGGGATTTAACACCTAAATTCTACCCATCGTTCCTGTATTTTTTAGGTATTTAAATAACAATTATTGAGCTCTCAAATGCCCGTAATTGCTTACCAGCAGTACTTTTAGAGAGATATTGTCCATTCCTATCCACCCTAATTCCTGAATTAACTGAAATCTGTCCCTTTCATATGCAGGACATTTATCTAATATGCGCCTCACTGTTTCCAATTCCCCACACTTCTCACATACACCCGATTAATGCTTTCCTATTTTAAAGAGACTATGGTTTAATGCAGTATGTCCAATTCTTAATCTTGTGATGACGACATCCTTCCTTCTATTTCCCAATCTTTTCCTCTCACTACCAACTTTCTCTTGTATCTGTATTTAGCTCTACTCAAAGCTACCTTAATGTCTATCTGAGAATGATTCAATGCTTTCTTTGCTAGCAGGTCCACCGTTTTATTTCCATCCACACCAACATGAACAGGTACCCAAAGGAAATTTACCTCCATCCTCAGCCGCCTAATTCTAAACAGACTCTGAAAGATTTCTGATATTAAGTCTTGCTTTGATTCAGATTTTCCACTTCTTGGACTAGTGAGGGCTGCCATAGAGTCACTACAAATCACTGTTCTTTCCGGTTTGACTTCTTCTATCCATTGAAGGGCTAGTATGATTGATAAAAGTTTGGAGGCAAAAACTGACACTTGATCTGAAAGTCTTTTTGCAATCTTTGTTTCAAGAGCAGGGATATATACTGCTGGTGCAGTCCTTTCAGATTCTGGATCCTTAGAACCATCTGTAAATACCTGAAGTGCATCAAAATACTCTTGTGTAATGTACTGCCGAACTATTAATTTCAATCCCCATATTCATCCCCAGATTACTCAATATTTTCTTAACTTGTAAATCTATTACAGGGTTATGAAACAGCCACGGTGGAATTGTTGGTAAAGTAACAGAAGGAGCATTTTCAAAATTTTTCAGCTCCAACTTGTTTACCTCCTTCCTTACTATCCAACCAAAGCTTGTTATTTCCCTGTATTCATATTCCCAACATTCTCTCAAAATCAATCTAACTGGGTGATTTTCCAGATGACCCTTTACACCATACCAGTACCTTAGTCTCAGCTAAAGCCTGCGCAGTTCTAGGGGCAATTTTCCCATTTCCACTTGTAATAAGGCTATCGGGGATGATCTTTGCTGCTGCCTCGTCTATATATTGTTTATGACAACATATGATGTAGCTGTAAACTTGGGAGGACGCGTGATCTCGTTCTGTTTTTCTCTCTTTTACTCTCAAATCCCTCTCTCCTATTATAGAGGATTAATAAATGAAGGTAAAGACTTCTGTTCTCAGGTCAGTCAGGTTCTTTATAATGTATTCATGTACATGGATTACTACTGTTAGCTTAAAGATGCTAAATAATCAACCGAGACGACTCTTCAATACTTTTACAGAGTATGGTGTGATTGTTGTTCAGAGTAAATGATGGTAATTATTCTGTCTATAAACACTGAAACCTGTTACAGATACGATTTATGTTTATTGTGAAGGGAAAGTAAATGTGATGTTTCTGTTCATTTCAGGAGGAAAACTGAAGGCTGTAGTATTTTCACAAATCCATAAGATGGGAAAAAAAGTGTATAAGATAAGAGAGATTGTGATGGAGTGTGTCAGTGGTGTGTGTTATATGTTACATGTTTGTTGTGTCTTTTACTCGACATGGTTAACGTCTCTGCTACATTATTGCAGTACAGTGGGGTTACACACAGGTGCATTGTGGGAAAGAAGCTGACTGATGGAAGTGGAATATCACTTACTGATCAGATTCCTTCACGTAAACATGATCTGAAAATACTTTTTATCTTTCTATTTGATCACTGGATTAAAATGTAATATATGTGATAAGTTTATAAAATATCAGTTTTTAACATTAGTGTGAAGTCGATTTATTTACTTACCCGTACTGAAGATGTCGTGTAGAACAACAGAGAGAGAAATGTAATGTTAGATACAATACAAAGAGAAAAACTTATGATTTACACTCAGAAAAGCTGCTCAACAATCTTTACTCTGTGTTTTCACTACAAAGATGTTCAGCTACAATTTTTATAAAATATAATAACAGACAGTGAATCATTATAAATAGTTTATATGTAAATAATAAAATACTTGATGGAGTGTTTTTTCTCAGTGCAGTAAGACAAATCTGTGATCAGCTGTTGAATAAAACACTTCATATGAAGTGAAAATGCTGAGCAGCACCATATTTAAATCACATTTCTATCTGTATCTGGGAAAAACAAACACAAGTTCTTCTGTCTTCCAGAAATGTCCATGTCTCCATGTTTCACAGAAGTGCTGCTTTGATTTGGATCATTAACAGTTTTCTTTTTACTTCACACTTTCCTCTTTTCATCACTCTGCTACAGCTTAGTCTTTGTCTCATCTGTCCATCATCTACTTTTTATCTAACTGTAATCTGCTCCTTAGTTCTTGAAGTGTATCTGTGTGTTTATCTATTGGATTAAACCTCTGAGCTCATGCTGTTGGACTTTAATTCTTTCTCTCAGAACTCTACACACTTTCACTAATGTTTATGATGAATTGTTCTACATGTTGTATTTTTATTGTGTTAAATACGTATATTGGAGTTGATTTGTCATCAATGTGACTGTAACAGTTACTGAGTACAAAGTAAAAGAGCAAAACGTCTCACTTTCAACAAGAGCTTGTGTTTTAGTTAGCGTTAGCTGTTAGCTCACACTGTAGCTCTGTCTGATTGGATGTGGCAGTGTAACTGTGTTCATTCTGACTGTGTTCATTCACACACAGCACACAGTCTACAGAACAAACCAGCTGCACAATATTAGTGATCATTGTGTGTTGTTTTGGTTCTTAGTGTTTTAGTGTCATTACTATAACACTAATGATAAACTAGACAACAGCATGATGAATGTTCTGTCAGTGATCACAGTCTGTTGTGTTACTACACTATGCTCATGATGCTCATATATCTATGTGCTATTGCAGTCTGAACACACAGCACAGTCTAATCTATTTCATCTGCACAATACATCTATTATTCATGCAGCATCAAGACATCATTATCAGAGAAAAGACTTTTCTACTCACGTGGTAAAATGTCCTGTAAAAGTAAATAAAACAGAGTAAAGATTGGATGAATGATTATAAATGTGACTTGTTTCATGTGAAAATGGGAAAGTAACTGTTACTCTGGTTAAAACACAGCTGATGTGTGTCTTAATAAAAAAAGATGAAAACTACACAATCAGTCATCACACACAGTAAATCTGTAGAATGTAGCATTGTGCTAATATACCGCTAGTTACCCTTAAGGAACACAAATATCTTGTGATTTATTGAAAATATTAGTTTCTGTTATTTGCATGTAATTACCAATATACAGTATGTCAGTATATGTGCATTTCCCCCTGATTTTACATCTAGACTTAAATATTCTGTAACAGATCTGTGTGTTATTGTACAGAAAGGAATAGACAGAAGATCAGATTCCTTTCATTAAAAACACAGACATTTATCAGTGTAGAAACTGAACAGGTAACAGAATGATGTGCTTTGCTGCTGCCTCGTCTATATATCGGGTACGACAGCATATGATGTCGCAGTAGACTTGGGAAGACGCGTGATCTCGTTCTGTTTTTCTCTCTTTCACTTCCAAATCCCTCTCTCCTATTATAGAAGATTTATAAATGAAAGTAAAGACTTCTGTTCTCAGGTCAGTCAGGTTCTTTATACTGTGTGCATTTACTTGGACTACTACTGTGATTGTTATTCAGAGTAAATGATGGTTCTGTCTACAAACACTGAAACCTGTTACAGCTACGATTTATGTTTTTGTTAAATATTAAAACATTTAAAGCAATCCAAGTTATTTGAATTAAAAGAAATAAACTGTTATTTAATAATATTTTTGTTTGAGAATATATTCATGTTATTACGAGAATATAAAGAGAAGTGGTAGATCAGATTGTATGATGTTGGACTTCTGATAGAAAGGTAATGAGTTCACATTCCATCACTGCCAAACTGCTGAACCTATGATTTAACCCTCAACTGCTTAGTTATATAAATCGCATGATATAAAGTTCCTTTGTATGAGAGTGTTAATGTTATTCACATGTCACAATAAGTTACTAGCTGCATATTGAAATGTATAGTAATGGAATATTGTTTTAGTAGCGACTGCAGAACTATTAATAACCATGAAAAGAAAAAGCAGGAGGGTGACAGTGACCAAAAATGGTGGAGGTTTAGAAACCAAGAGGGTTTTTATTTGTAAAAAAGTAAAAACAATTCAGTCTGACACAGTCTGTTAATAAAAGTGTATAAAATGAAAGAGATTGTTATATAGTGTGTCAGTGGTGTGTGTCAGGGTACGGACCACGAATCGGACGCGGGATTAGTTCTATTATGTTTAATTTTTAAACAGAGCACAGACAGAGTCACGGAGAGTCACGAACTGTAACATGGGTTGAGTCCGTAAAGCCAGTATAATCCTCGGAAAGGAGGTAATCCATGGAACTGGGGTAATCCACTTAACGTGAGGAATCCATGGAACCAGCTGGGAATGCTGGCAGTCTCGGGTGAGTGATCCACGGAATCAGCAGGGAATGCTGGCAGTCTCGGGTGAGGTTGGTCACCGTAGCCATAAAGTAAGTCCGACCCGAGTGAGATGGAAATGAGAGCTTTTATGGGGAATCGGTAACGAGAGACATCGGGAGTGGCAGAACGAGGCAGCGTGACAGCTGCCGAAGGCGGCGTGGCAGGTAGATTCCTGACTTTACCCCCCCTCTGCAGGGGCGGCAACTGAGGTGGAAGGTTGGGAAGGACCCGAGGCAGAGCGACATCCCCTGTGGGAATCTGAGGTGGAGCAACGCCCTCTGTGAAGACCGGTGGCTAAGCGATGTCCTCGGTGGCAATCAGGGGCTGAGCGACGTCCTCGGCGGAGCTTACAGGCTGGATGACTCCCTGGGCTGCGAACGGAGGCGGAGAGATGTCCTCGGCGAAATCCAGAGGCCGAACGACGCTCACGGCATAGTCCAGAGGCCGAGCGGCACCCACGGTGAAGTCCAGAGGCTGTGCGACACCCACAGCGGAGTCTAGAGGTGGTGCGACGCCCACGGCGGAGTCCAGAGGCAAAACGTCGCCTTGCGGGGAACTTGGAGGCGAGACGTTGCCTTGTGGGGAACTTGAACTTGTACGTCCTCCTTTTCCCGGCCACGCGGCGGTGCAACGTCCTCCCCGGGGGCTGGCAGTGGTACAAAGTCCTGGCGGTACGGGGTCCCCTCTGCGGCCAGCAGCGGTACGACATCTCCTTTGCGGCCAGACAGAGCCGGTGAGCATGATTTGCGAGGAGCGGCAGCGAACATCCGGGTAAAACCCGAAGTGGAGTTTGGCTCCTCAATCCTCGCTGCAGGGCGATTCCTCTTTCGGTTTTGGTCGGACCTTCTGTCAGTGTACGGACCACGAATCGGAAGCGGGAGTGGTTTTATCATGTTTAATGATGTAAACAGAGCACAGCACAGAGTCACGGAGAGTTACGTACCGTAACGCGGGTTATGTCCGTAAAGCCGGTATAATCCTTGGAATGGAGGTACCGTATTTTTCGGACTCTAAGCCGCTACTTTTTTTCTAGGCTTTGAACCCCGCGGCTTAAACAAACAATATTTATAATTTTTTCCAGGGTTTTTCCCGATTTCACAAACTTTAAGCCAAAAAACTGAGCGACATAACATTAGACCAATTAAATTTCCGAACGGAAACGAAAAAAGCACCTCACCTGTGTTCTGAGCTGCACGGCATTGGGAGAAAAAACGTTTTTTTTAAACCCACGACGATGCCAAAAGATAAACTCCCGAGAGAAAAAGTTGTGAAAGGAAGGAGGAAGACAGTGAACAATGACTTTCTTGGTAGGCTACTGTTTAGATACAAGCCGTTGTAACGCGTTGAGTCTGGGTCATGGGATAGCTCGCTAACTCCAGTTGCAACAGAAATCATATAAGCACAGACAGGTTTCCAAAACTCGTGCCTTTTTAATTTACTTGGCAACAGCGTTACGGGTTAGTCAAAGAAACTTAGAAATCAGCATCAGAAAATAATAAGGACATAATCCTCGTCTTGCACACATGCAGTAATACTGGAAAATGCAGTGGTATGCTATTTCCAAAATACCGCTTTGCTCCTAAAGGAAGAGCAACATATTTCACACGTTACACCGTGTGTAACGTGTCTTTCGTTAAAGCCTGTGTAAAGTACATTATTGATTATATATGGGATCGCTTTATAGTAATCCACGGAACGTGAAGAATCCACAGAACCAGCGGGGAATGCTGGTAGTCTCAGGTGAGTGATCCAAGGAAAAAGCGGGGAATGCTGGCAGTCTCGGGTGAGGTTGGTCACCGTAGCCATAAAGTAAGTCCGACCAGAGTGAGATGGAAATGAGAACTTTAATGGGGAATTGGTAACGAGAGACACCTGAATGGCAGAACGAGGCAGCGTGACAGCTGCCGAGGGGGGTGTGGCAGGTGGATTTCTTACAGTGTTATATGTTACATGTTTCTTGTGTCTTTTACTCGACATGGTAAACATCTCTGCTACATTATTGCAGTACAGTGGGGTTACACACAGGTGCATTGTGGGAAAAAAGCTGAATGATGGAAGTGGAATCTCACTTACTGATCAGATTCCTTCAGGTAAACATGATCTGAAAATACTTTTATTTTTCTATTTGATCCCTGGATTAAAATGTAATATATGTGATAAGTTTATAAAATATCAGCCTTTACTATTAGTGTGAAGTTGATTTATTTACTTACCGATACTGAAGATGCTGTGTAGAACAACAGAGAGAGAAATGTAATGTTAGATACAATACAAAGGGAAAAACTTACTGATTTACACTCAGAAAAGCTGCTCAACAATCTTTACTCTGTGTTTTCACTACAAAGATGTTTAGCTACAATTTTTATAAAATATAATAACAAACAGTGGGTCATAAGTTCATAAGTAAATAATGAATTACTTAATAGAGTGTGTTTTCTCAGTGCAGTAAGACAAATCTGTGATCAGCTGTTGAATAAAACACTGCATATGAAGTGAAAATGCTGAGCAGCACCATATTTGTATCACATTTCTATCTGAATCTGGGAAAAATAAACACAAGTTCTTCTGTCTTCCAGAAATGTCCATGTCTCCATGTTTCACAGAAGTGCTGCTTTGATTTGGATCATTAACAGTTTTCTTTTTACTTCACACTTTCCTCTTTTTATCACTCTGCTACAGCTTAGTCTTTGTCTCATCTGTCCATCATCTACTTTTTATCTAATTGTAATCTGCTCCTTTGTTCTTGAAGTGTATCTGTGTGTTTATCTATTGGATTAAACCTCTGAGCTCATGCTGTTGGACTTTTATTCTTTCTCTCAGAACTCTACACACTTTCACTAATGTTTATGATGAATTGTTCTACATGTTGTATTTTCATTGTGTTAAATACGTATATTGGAGTTGATTTGTCATCAATGTGACTGTAACAGTTACTGAGTACAAAGTTAAAGAGCAAAACGTCTCACTTTCAACAAGAGCTTGTGTTTTAGTTAGCGTTAGCTGTTAGCTCACACTGTAGCTCTGTCTGATTGGATGTGGCAGTGTAACTGTGTTCATTCTGACTGTGTTCATTCACACACAGCACACAGTCTACAGAACAAACCAGCTGCACAATATTAGTGATCATTGTGTGTTGTTTTGGTTCTTAGTGTTTTAGTGTCATTACTATAACACTAATGATAAACTAGACAACAGCATGATGAATGTTCTGTCAGTGATCACAGTCTGTTGTGTTACTACACTATGCTCATGATGCTCATATATCTATGTGCTATTGCAGTCTGAACACACAGCACAGTCTAATCTATTTCATCTGCACAATACATCTATTATTCATGCAGCATCAAGACATCATTATCAGAGAAAAGTCTCTTATACTCACGTCTCCACTTCTTCTCCTGTGAAAGTAAATAAAACAGAGTGAGAGTAAGTGATGGTAATTGTTCTGTCTACAAGCACTAAAACTTGTTACAGCTACGATTTATGTTTATTGTAAAGTGACAGTAAATGTGATGTTTCTGTTTATTTCAGAAAGAAAACTGAATGTTGTAGTATTTTCACAAATCCATAAGATGTAAATATCAGTTTTTAACATTAGTGTGATGTCGATTTATTTACTTACCGAATCTGAAGTTGTCATGTAGAACAACAGGGAGAGAAATGTAATGTTAGATACAATACAAAGAGAAAAACTTTTTTAATAGTAGCTTTTTAGTTTTTTTATAGGATTTACAGTCAGAAAAGCTGCTCAACAATCTTCACTCTGTGTTTTCACTACAAAGATGTTCAGCTACAATTTTTAACAATGTTAAAAAAATTGTTTATATTTAAAAATTGAATACTTAAAGTTTATTAAAGTGATAGATTACATGAAAGTATTAATTTCTCTTTAATTTATATTTGTACAAGCTGCTGCTTTTAGGTTCTTGTGCAGGTGTGTATCAGAGTGAGAAACACAGTTTCTGTTTATGAGACTAAAATGAACTTTACTCCACATTAGCAGCCAGTTTACTGAACCTCATACTGAATACTGAGTGTGTGTTTCATGTACTGAGATGAGAAGCACAGATGATGATGTTGAGTTTATGCAGTGTGGAGTTCAGGAACACTTACTCATCTCTACTGTAATCTCCTCTGTTCTGTCTCCATCAGTGACCTGACACAGATAATCTCCTCTATCTGACCATTTACAGTCTCTCAGCTGTAAGGAGACGTTTCCTCTCTTCAGCTCCTGAGTGAACAGATTCACTCTGCCTTCGTATTCTCTCCCCTCTGTCACCTGTCTGTTCTTATAGACACAAACACAGTCTGTCTCTTGAAACCACCGGATCTCCATGTTAACAGCACCGATTTCAGGAGCGAGACGACATGAGAAAGTGACAGCAGAGGGACTATACGTCTCTCTATCAGTGGGACCAAAGAGTTTAAACTCATCTGTGTAGGAAACACACACACACACACACACACACACACACACACACACACACACACACAGATTAGAACTCCACATTAAATACATTAGTAAATAAATTAATAAATCAACAATTTGATTAAATTTATCTCTGGAAATGTAACTTACTGCTTGCTGCAGCGGCCATCTTTATCTCTTTCTCTAGAAACTAATAAACTCCTAAACACACACAGAAAGAGAGAATCATCCTTCTACACAACTAAACTCACACAAAGCCATGTTTATAAATCACAATTCCACAGTGTATTTTGGAGAATTGTTGTTACAGGGTATTGAGTTCGGTGAGTAACATGTACTTTAGCATGATGCTAACTCCTCTTACCTTTTCTGTTCCTCATATAAACATCTCAGCTGCTTTAGCTGAAGTGTGTCCACATTTCACTGCTCCTCATATTCACTATTTACCGCATTACAGATTAAACACCGTGTATAAAATGTTTCCTTGTACACAAACACATAAATTGCTCCTGGTATAGTGAGTTACAGCAGGAAGTGTAAAGGAGCAGAGTCTCTGTTTCCGAGTGAAAATTACTTTCACTTTCACCTTCATTACAGAGAACTGAGACAGAGCCCCGCCCCTTCACCTCTGATAACCACGCCCCCTTTACTCAGCCTTAAATTATATTCACACATTTATGTCCTGATTAATAATAATAATAATAATAATAATAATAATAATAATAATAATTATATTAATAATAATAATAATAATAATATTAATAATAATAATAATAATAATAATAATTATATTAATAATAATAATAATAATATTAATAATAATAATAATAATAATAATAATAATAATAGAGGCTGGAATCACATTTATAAATTTAGGAATCATGTTTTGCGTTCAACTTTCATGTCTTGTATTTTATATTTCTTCTCTCAAACCTCAAACATTAATACACATTTATCTATTATTTATTACTAATTAAATATTGGGTTTTTGTACATTTACTTGTGATTTAATAAATCTGTCCATTTGAATGAGCACAAGATTTATAGTTAATAAACTTACTGCATTAATTGTACACTGAGTTTCCCTTAATAAAGAAGTAAAATGTGTTAATCTGGATTAATAATCTGCTCGCTGGTATGAAGGAGAAAAATGTTGCTCATCACTATGAAAGTTGCCCATCGCTGCTAGAGATGGTGAAGTGTTTATTCATCTTTGTGTACCCCTCTGTCTACTAACATATTAAACTCATCCAGTGCAGGTCTACAGTCCCACAATAATGTGTGTAATTTAGTTTATTTCATTAGTGTGTTCTGGGCTTTTCTTCCATTACACAGTTTATTCCTTCATCTAAAAGGATCATTTGAAACAATTTAAGATCTCCATCTGGATGAACAATAAAACCGGTCACTGACAGTCTCTTCTTCCTGTTTGAGTTTTAATTTTTATTGTCTATGACAGTGTAGTGATGATAGTAATGAAACAAGAACATTGTAAGTAGAAGGTTTAGGAAATAAAAACAAATCTATTAGATGATGTTCAGGACAGTAGCTCATTGTGCACATTTGGAGTTAATGTTTAGATTTGAGTTTTACATAAAATATAAAATCACTTTCCACTGAAATCTGATTTTAAACATTATAGCCGGGAAACACTGAAATCAAACAAATCACACAGGAAACAGCAACATGATTTATGATGACACCAAAAATAAAAAAAACAATGCTCAATAAAACCCAACAGATGATGAGCAGACACATTCAGGTCGGGGTGTTAGACCATGACTCCGAGAAGAACTGCTCCTGAAAATCAGTAGTCACATGACTGATGTTCTTGTTGTCACGGTTATTCTATCGAGCAGAATCCATTGGAAAAGATCAACCACTTTCAACACAAATCCACTCCTGTAAGGGATTACATTTTTTCTTTGTTAAAAAAGGAAATGATGCACCGGATGTTACTGAGGATCAGCATTGAGACGTCTGCGTGGATCCGAGCACCAAGTGATAAAGATCTGACCTCATTCTGCGTTTCTTCTACCAGTAGATCAGCAAGACAGGTTTTTATTACTGTACATGTGCAGGTGCTGCCCCCTTGTGGAAGATCTAAGTTTAATCAGTATTATTGTGTTACAGTTGTGTATTATAAACCATACAGTGGATATTATTGTCTTCATGATTGTGTAAAGTTGCATTGTCTCAAACCTGAGATCAGAAATCCAATGCAGTAACTTCTTACAGAAGACTCTCGTTTTGAAATTCACACGTGAGTTCACAAGAGGATAAGATTTTTATTGCGTGAATATGAAATATTACTTACATTTTTAAAAACAAAATTTAACTTCAACACTGACAAATGAATTAAAATAAAAACATTAATATTTGCTTGTTCAATAAAGCACTCTGTACATTAATTCCAGTTAATAAACTTTTCTGACATCCAGATAAAAAATTAGTACAATTACAGAGCGCAAAATCTAATTCATTTGAAACAATATATTTACATAACAGTTTTAGAGATTTAGTATCGAGCTTTAATACCCAGTTTTCCTGTAGAATAGAGTGCACAAGCAACTATCTTATTTATTTTCTAAAACTTTCTTTAACTGTTTCTTCTTCTACACCTGTTGTTCTGCTCTGTAAATATACAAGTGCTGCCCCCTTGTGGACAATCTAAGTTTAGTCAGCATTACGTGCTTACAGTTGTGCATTTCTGTACATATATGCAGGTTCTGCCCCCTTGTGGAATATCTAAGTTTAGTCAGCATTATTGTACTACAGGTTTTTATTACTGTACGTGTTCAGGTGCTGCCCCCATGTGGACGATCTAAGTTTAATCAGCATTATTGTACTGCAGGTTTTTATTACTGTACGTGTTCAGGTGCTGCCCCCTTGTGGACGATCTAAGTTTAGTCAGCATTACTGTACTACAGGTTTTTATTACTGTACGTGTTCAGGTGCTGCCCCCATGTGGACGATCTAAGTTTAGTCAGCATTATTGAACCACAGGTTTTTATTACTGAACATGTGCAGGTACCGCCCTCTTGTGGAAGATCTACATTTAATCAGTTTTATTATGTTACAGTTGTGTATTATAAACCATACAGTGGATATTATAGTGAGAAATTGCATTGTTTTAAACCTGAGATCAGAAATCCAATGCAGTGACTTCTCACAGAAAACTCTCTTTTCGAAATTCACGCGAGAGTTCACGAGCGGACTCGTGATTTTTATTGCGTGAATATTAAAACGTTACACAAATTAAACAAAATTTAACTTAAACACTGACAATTTTAAATGAGAAATTATTTAGATTTATTTCTGAACCTTTATTCAGTCCTTCAAATAAATTAAAATAAAAACTCAAATATTTGCTTGTTCACTAAAGCACTCTGTACATTAAATCCACTTAATGAACTTTTCTGACATCCAAATAAAATCAAGCAGTTCACAAGGAACCTAAACATGATTTATAATGAACATTGTCAGGGTGGAAAAGAGGGGAGAAAAACAAAAACAGAAAACAAATAAATCTCTCCATTAACTATAAAACAGTTATTTAAAGATTCAGATTCCTGACTCACATTTCCACATCACTGTGATTTGGTGCACAGCAGTTTAAACTTTTACACTGAGCTCATAATGAACCTTTCAGACTCGATGTGTTTGGAAGTGTAATACAGAGCAGCCAATCAGAACAGAACATTTTACATAAAATGTACAGTAAAAAACACCATCCTTTAACTCTAAAAGAAAAAGAGCTTTAAGACAATCGTCATGTAAACATGAATTCAGATTTTATTTGTAATAAATAAAAAAGTCAGAATTACAGCAGTAAAAATGTGCAAGACAAATAAACTCCTAATGAGCTGAAACAAAATTCAATATTGTATAATATTTACATCAATTATTTATAATGATCTTTTTCTTTGTCTTTTAAAAAAATAATCAGCTCTAATTTACAGTCTGAGATTCTGTAGCTGGTTATTGATATCTATATACAGACAAATAAACATAATTACATATACAAATACATTATTCATGTAAACATATTTACATTTTAAAATATAAATCTTTTGTAAGGTCAAAGTGCATGAAACAACACACAACATCATGACAATAAATTACGGAGTAATAAAAAGAGTTTTTCCACGAGGCTGCACTCAGAGAGATTTTGTAAAAATGAGTGAATTTGAACACATTTCTCTTGTATATCAGGGAGGAAGTATGAATGAAATGTCTACTTTAAGATGCTGTTTTGATCAGTAATGTAAAATAGTTTATAAAAAAGATGTCAAGTATCACAAATTACAAACATACCAGGATTTATATTTTTCAGACTGTTTTCAGACTCGTACTGTTCAGACGGCGCAACACATTATATTTATAAATCTAATAAAAAAGTACAAAAGTTCCAGAACAAAACACGGACCAAAACAGTCTGTAGCAAATCCTCAACCCGTCAGCGCTCACATTTACAATCAACATGCTTTCTAACATGTCTAAATGTCCTAAATGATCCCCCTCACTATATTTCTCATGTTGTGAATGAAAAGCAGCAGCAGTAATGAGTAAACAGTACACATACTTGTAGCCAAAGTAGAAATAAAAAGCTGATTATAAACGCTGCTGATTGAACAGTCTTTTCCCCTGCAGGGTTTCCTGAGCAGATCAGAACAGTTCAGATCAGTTCATGAGCTTCTCTCTTTAGGTTTATGCTTCTCTCTTGCTCTGTGGTCCACCATCACTGACTGGTGAAGCTCATTTCTGACTGGATGAGACTCTGTGGCTTTAACATTCTGATACTCAGTGAAAAAACTCTTTAAATCTCTGAGAGATTCCCCTCGATGTCTCTCCTGCTCCTGCTGCTCTCTCAGGTTCTGCAGTTCTTCTCACAGTTCTCACATAAACCTCTTCAAGCACATTGTGAGTGTCTCTGAGCTCTGAAAGTTTCTGTTTAAGAAGCTCCAGCTCTCTGTTCTTCTCCTCCATCTGTCTGCTGAACTCTTCCTGCATCTCTGCTTTTGATGCTAAAATGTTTCTTTGGAGTTCAGGCATTATGATCTTCATGAGTTTTCTCTCTACCTCCATCCTCATCTCTCCTTCACACTCCTCCCTGATCTCCTCCATCTCCTGTTTGTGTCTCTCTTCCATCTCTTTTCTCTCCCTCTCTCTCTTTTCTTTTAATTTCTTTACCTTGTCTTCCATATTTCTCCTTCTCTCTACCTCTCGTTGCAGCTCCCTCTCGAGTTCTTTCTTTTTCTCTTCATCCATCTCTTCTTTCATCTTTCTCTCCAGTTCAGTTGTTCGCTCATTGAGTTGTGTAATGTCTCCTTCATGCTCCTGGATTACTTCCTCTATCTTCCTCAGAGACTCCTGCACCTCCTTTTCTATTTTCTCCTTCATTTCCTTCTCCCCCTCCATCCTTTTCTCTTCTATTTCCTTCAGGATTTTAGTTTCCATTGCTCTGATCTGAGATTCCGTCTGCAGGTAGATCTCACTGCTGTAGAATTTCTCTCTGTTTTCTTCCACCATCTTCTCTATCTTCACCAGCAGTTCTGAAACCTGAGATCCATCTCCACTCTCTTTAATGTTGAGACAGTGAAAGCTGTTCCCACATTTCTCTACAAGTCTCTGGACCTCCTGGTCTCCTGATTGGATAAACTCCTCAATGTTCTTCTTCTGAAGTTCATCAGTGACACTAAATATGATCATGGTGTTTCTCCAAAATCTCTCTCCAAAAATCTCCTCTATCTTCTCCAGCATCCTCTTCTGCTCTCCTGTAGGCTGATTTACAGGTATGAGCAGGAGGAAGGCGTGGGGTCCTGGAGCAGACAGATGGACACAGAGTTCTACATCTTGTCTCAGCTTCTCCAGAGAGAGTCCAGGAGAGAACCAGTCAGGAGTGTCCACCACAGTCACTTTCCTCCCAGCCACCTCCCCCTGTGTGCTCTCACTCTGCTGGGTGGATGTAGATGTAGATGTAGCTGTAGATGTTGAATCCTGGTTCATCTCCTCTCTGCCCAGGATGATGTTTCCAGCTGTACTCTTCCCAGACCCCGTCCCCCCCAGCAGCACCAGCCTCAGTTCTGCTACAGGAACTGACACTGGAGAATGTGGAGTAAATTCTCCACCCACTGAAAATAAACAAGAAAAAATTATTTAACACACAATCACTTACTGCATTATGGTGATTACACTGTGCTCTGGAATACACTGGTGAACTGATGATCTATTAATGATGAAATCTAGATCACCAGCATCCTTTATATAACTCAAATTATAAAAACTTTCCCACACATTAAGTAATGTTTTGAATTTAACAATGTTTGCTGAGCTGAAAGAGATGCAGGAAGTATTTAAAGGTCATGATTGGTGAGTGTCTCTGTGATGGGCAGAAGAGGGTAATGCTATCAATCCCCAAAAACAACAGCAAACACACAATAGACTAAATTCTTTTTCTTTTGCACCTCTCAGTATCCTCGGATATATTAATTATTATTGTACCTGATATATTTGAGATTTATTATTATGATATTTACATTATAATCTAATTATAAATGTCAGCATCTAAATCTGCCTCACTTTATATTCACTTTCAACTGCTAATTATTGTTAAGTTACACACTAAATATACAACAAGAACCATTAATCTCTTACATAATGGACGACCTTCATCCATACTGATTCTTCTCCTGATTGGTGTTTCTGAGTCCTGAGTCTCTCCACTCACTAGAAAACACCAGAAGCATTCACAATGAAAACGACATTCTACAGACGGTATAAAGTACAAATGATATTAAAATTCTTTCATACAATATAACTGATCATTTCCACAGTTTACATTAAACTCATAAATATCTGAAAAGTTGCACCATTAAGTATCATTACAGTATATTTCATGTTCCTACATGTGAATTATTAAATGTTTATTCACCTTCTAGAAGTTCTGACCTTTTGAAAAGCTTTTAAGTGCTTAATATAACAAGTTACTCACTTGTTGGAGGTAAAAATTCCATGCTGTTCCTTCTCCTGATGGGGGCTGATGATTCTGGATCTGTCTGTTCCTGCAGCTGTTTAGTTTTCTCCTCTAGAAGTTTGTCTTTCTCCTGAAGCTGTTTATCTCTTTCCATTAGTTTGTTTTTACTGGTTTCCAGTTCTTTCACCATGTTCTCCAGGTTTGTCTCGTTGTCTTTCATCTGTTTCTGATTCTCTTCTAAAGTCCTTTTTGATTTTTCACATTCTTCTGTTATCTCTCTGAGCAGCGTGTTCTTCTCTTCCAGTGTTTTCTCCTTCAGCCCAAGTCTTTGTGTATTTTTAGTCAGAAGTTTGTCTTTCTCCTGAATCTGTTTGTCTCTTTCCATTAGTTGTTTGTCTCTCTCAGTTAGAAGTCTCTCTTTCTCTTCAGTATGTTTGTTTTTTTCTACTAACTCAGATTTCTGTTGCTCCAGTACCATCATTGTCTCCTGTAATTGTCTCTTTGTGTCCTGCAGCTCCTGTTCCAGAGTCTCCAGTTTATTGTTACTGGTTTCCAGTTCTTTATCTGTGTTTTTCAGCTGGGTTTCTTTCTCACTCAGCAGTTTGTTCATATTCTCCAGTTGTGTGTTTTTCTCCTCCGTGTCTCGATGGCTTTTTTCTAATTCCTTAATTATTTTGTGCAGTTCAGTTTGTGTCTCTGTGAGCAGCGTCTCATTCTCTTTCAGTGCTTCTTCTTTTATCTGCAGTGTTTGTAAATTTTCATCCACAAGTTTGTCTTTCTCCTGAAGCTGTTTATCTCTTTCCTGTAGTTTGTTTTTACTGGTTTCCAGTTCTTTCACCATGTTCACAAGTTTTGTCTCGTTGTCTTTCATCTGTTTCTGATTGTCTTCTAAAGTCCTTTTTGATTTTTCACATTCTTCTGTTATCTCTCTGAGCAGCGTGTTCTTCTCTTCCAGTGTTTTCTCCTTCAGCTCAAGTCTTTGTGTATTTTCTGTCAGAAGTTTGTCTTTCTCCTGAATCTGTTTGTCTCTTTCTATTAGTTGTTTGTCTCTCTCAGTTAGAAGTCTCTCTTTCTCTTCAGTATGTTTGTTTTTTTCTGCTAACTCAGATTTCTGTTGTTCCAGTACCATCATTGTATCCTGTAACTGTCTCTTTGTGTCCTGCAGCTCCTGTTCCAGTGTCTCCAGTTTATTGTTACTGGTTTCCAGCTCTTTATTTGTGTTCTTCAGCTGTTGGTCTTTATGTTCCAGTGATTTTACTGCTCCAGACAGTTCTTTAAATAAATTGGGCAGAAGAACGAGTTGAATAATTCATGTGTTCATAATCAGTGATCTGCTACAGAAGTACTTGTTATGCTTTAGTCATTGTTATGACTAAAACCTAAATAACTATTAATTGTATTTAATATAAATTTATTGAAGTAAATAGAAAATATAGAGAGAAACTCAGCAAAACTGCATGAACATTTTTTGAAGTACAGTGATGTACTTCAAAATCCAACGTAGTGTTCAGTGTGTTCAGTGTGTATGTTTTAACATCCTCATTTTCCTCATAACAGTCCCCATGGCTGCTCATCAGGAATAAATACACATCATTCACCTTAACTGTTGATTTTTGTAAAGCTGCTTTGAGACAATGTCTGTTGTGAAAAGCGCTATAGAAATAAACTTGAATTGACTTAATGCTGTATAAAATAAACTTAATTAACACAGCATCAATCTCACATTCTGTCCAGGCCACATGAGCATTAACTCACATTTGAAGGCTATTTATAAACAAAGATTATTTATTTTAAAATAAATTAATATTTATTAACACAAAATTAACATCAATTTCCAAAGTTGTAAAATAACAATGAAACATTTATTGTAAAATGAAAATCAAACAGAATCTATTTAACTGTTTAAAATATCATGTGAAAACTTTTGTCATTTATATTTTATTATATATTTTATTATTATTCATCTGTTTTCCCAATAACTTTAATAGATTGAAGTGAAACTCACACCAGATTATTTCTGTTATTATTCTCCTGTCTCTCTCTTTTTGTCCCTGCATCAGCCATTTGTTTTCCCAGTATACTGTATATATAGATTTGTAAACTGGGTGATGTATTTCAGAATTTGGCATCAATCAGTAAATCACACTGAAGGCCACAGAGGCAGTAGTGTGTGTTTGGCCCCTGGGCCTTGAGTTTAACATGTGAGCTGTATTAAGTTCAGTGTGTAAGTTCAGTATGTCATTAAGTTTTTACTCCTCCATCAACTTACACTTTAACAATGTTTTTTACTTCTACAATCTTTAAATAATATATTCAATAAAGGATGTGAGAAGTTACTGGAGATCTCATTATTGATCACTTCAGGGTATAAAGATGAACAGGTGTGTTTACTTTTGTAGCTCCTTCCATACTCACCAGTCTGTAGAGCAGATTTCTCCATTTTCAGTCTCTCATCTTCTGTCCATTCTCTCTGTCTCTGTCTCTGTGAATAAAACACTGTGAAGGTTTAATACATGATTCCATACTGTATGTAAATAAAGCATTATATACATGATGTGTCTTTTTATTTACATAACTGTGTGTGTGTGTGTGTGTGTGTGTGTGTGTGTGTGTGTGTGTGTGTGTGTGTGTGAACAATATATTCACTAAACAGTAAACTGATCATTACAGGAATGATAAAAATTCTTCTCCTCTCAAGAGAATTAAAATGTTTGAGCTCTTTGTTCCTGTGAAAAGTCACATAATATCATGTACTTCTCAAAAAAAATATCAACTGGTTCAGAGATTTTTTTTAAGTAAAAATAGTGTTCAATGTTATAATGTTTATCAGTTTTATATTTACACCTGCCTGTCAGTCCGACTTGGTCAAAGCAAACAACAGTATTCACAGACACTAAATGTCATTTTTCAACATTTTGTGATATTATTCTTTTGTGTAAAATCTATTTTGAGGTGCCATTAATTTTGCCACATAGATTTTTAAGAATATTACTGTTGAAGGGTTTCTGATTCTAAACTTAAACTGAATATGTAAATGGTATTCAGTGGGTAAATGTGTTTTATTTGTTTGTTCAAAATAATTTGCATTTGCATTTACATTAATATAAATAATAAGAAGAAGAACAATAACAACAATCATAATAACAATAATAATAATAAAAATAACAATACCAATAACAATAATAATAATTATAATGATAACAAAAATAAAGACAGGATAATAATCAAATTTCACAACAGTTTTCTCACCTGACGAACACAAACATCTTCCCTTAGAGGAGCATCTGAGAATTAAAAAAAATTGAGATACGATAAAAAAGCATTGATATTTAAAACCTGTATTTTATTCTATTAGATATAAAGTCTGTAGCTGTTCTCAAGAAGTCTGTTTTTATCCCCTACTGAATTATTTGTATCATTTTCTGCTGATTTAAAAAAAGATCGCTTCATATTAATGCTGAAGAAATAAATCCACCAGATCACTTACTACATTCTGTTATAATCTCTTTCATGAAGCATCCAGTGTGAATCTCTAACTCACATCTCTCTGTAGTTCTTTACACTACAGTAATAAATAACTTTATGAATGAGTTACTGCTATAAAATCACATTTAAACACAAACACTAATAACAAACTGGACAACAGCATGATGAATGTTCTGTCAGTGATCACAGTCTGTTGTGTTACTACACTATGCTCATGATGCTCATATATCTATGTGCTATTGCAGTCTGAACACACAGCACAGTCTAATCTATTTCATCTGCACAATACATCTATTATTCATGCAGCATCAAGACATCACTATCAGAGAAAAGTCTCTTATACTCACCACTTATCATCTGTGAAAGTAAATAAAACAGAGTGAAGATTTGATGAATGATTATTAATGTGAATTGTTCCATGTGAAAATGGGAAAGTAACTGTTACTGTGGTTAAAACACAGCTGATGTGTGTCTTAATAAAAAAGATGAAAACTGTAGAATGTAGCATTGTGCTAATATACTGCTAGTTACCCTTAAAGAACACAAATATCTTGTGATTTATTGAAAATATTAGTTTCTGATATTTGCATGTAATTACCAATATACAGTATGTCAGTATATGTGCATTTCCCCCTGTGTATTTTACATCTAGACTTAAATATTCTGTAACAGATCTGTGTGTTATTGTAGAACAGAAAGGAATAGACAGAAGATCAGATTCCTTTCATTAAAAACACAGACATTTATCAGTGTAAAAACTGAACAGGTAACAGAATGATGTGCTTTGCTGCTGCCTCGTCTATATATTGGGTACGACAGCATATGATGTCGCAGTAGACTTGGGAAGACGCGTGATCTCATTCTGTTTTTCTCTCTTTCACTCCTGAATCCCTCTCTCCTATTATAGAAGATTTATAAATGAAGGTAAAGACTTCTGTTCTCAGGTCAGTCAGGTTCTTTATACTGTGTGTATTTACATGGATTACTACTGTTAGCTTAAAGATGCTAAATGCTAAACCGAGTCGACTCTTCAATACGTTTACAGAATATGGTGTGATTGTTATTCAGAGTAAATGATGATAATTATTCTGTCTACAAGCACTGAAACCTGTTACAGCTACGATTTATGTTTATTGTGAAGTGACAGTAAATGTGATGTTTCTGTTCATTTCAGGAAGAAAACTGAAGGCTGTAGTATTTTCACAAATCTATAAGATGTGAATAAAAGTGTATAAGATGAGAGAGATTGTGATGGAGTGTGTCAGTGGTGTGTGTTATATGTTACATGTTTGTTGTGTCTTTTACTCGACATGGTAAACGTCTCTGCTACATTATTGCAGTGCAGTGGGGTTACACACAGGTGCATTGTGGGAAAGAAGCTGACTGATGGAAGTGGAATATCACTTACTGATCAGATTCCTTCACGTAAACATGATCTGAAAATACTTTTTATCTTTCTATTTGATCACTGGATTAAAATGTAATATATGTGATAAGTTTATAAAATATCAGTTTTTAACATTAGTGTGAAGTTGATTTATTTACTTACCCGTACTGAAGATGTCGTGTAGAACAACAGAGAGAGAAATGTAATGTTAGATACAATACAAAGAGAAAAACTTATGATTTACACTCAGAAAAGCTGCTCAACAATCTTTACTCTGTGTTTTCACTACAAAGATGTTCAGCTACAATTTTTATAAAATATAATAACAGACAGTGAATCATTATAAATAGTTTATATGTAAATAATAAAATATTTGATGGAGTGTTTTTTCTCAGTGCAGTAACACAAATCTGTGATCAGCTGTTAAATAAATCACTTCATATGAAGTGAAAATGCTGAGCAGCACCATATTAAATCACATTTCTATCTGAATCTGGGAAAAACAAACACAAGTTCTTCTGTCTTCCAGAAATGTCCATGTCTCCATGTTTCACAGAAGTGCTGCTTTGATTTGGATCATTAACAGTTTTCTTTTTACTTCACACTTTCCTCTTTTCATCACTCTGCTACAGCTTAGTCTTTGTCTCATCTGTCCATCATCTACTTTTTATCTAACTGTAATCTGCTCCTTAGTTCTTGAAGTGTATCTGTGTGTTTATCTATTGGATTAAACCTCTGAGCTCATGCTGGTGGACTTTAATTCTTTCTCTCAGAACTCTACACACTTTCACTAATGTTTATGATGAATTGTTCTACATGTTGTATTTTTATTGTGTTAAATACGTATATTGGAGTTGATTTGTCATCAATGTGACTGTAACAGTTACTGAGCACAAAGTTAAAGAGCAAAACGTCTCACTTTCAACAAGAGCTTGTGTTTTAGTTAGCGTTAGCTGTTAGCTCACACTGTAGCTCTGTCTGATTGGATGTGGCAGTGTAACTGTGTTCATTCTGACTGTGTTCATTCACACACAGCACACAGTCTACAGAACAAACCAGCTGCACAATATTAGTGATCATTGTGTGTTGTTTTGGTTCTTAGTGTTTTAGTGTCATTACTATAACACTAATGATAAACTAGACAACAGCATGATGAATGTTCTGTCAGTGATCACAGTCTGTTGTGTTACTACACTATGCTCATGATGCTCATATATCTATGTGCTATTGCAGTCTGAACACACAGCACAGTCTAATCTATTTCATCTGCACAATACATCTATTATTCATGCAGCATCAAGACATCACTATCAGAGAAAAGTCTCTTATACTCACGTTTCTTCTCCTCCTCCTCCTGTGAAAGTAAATAAAACAGAGTGAAGATTTGATGAATGATTATAAATGTAAATTGTTTCATGTGAAAATGGGAAAGTAACTGTTACTCTGATTAAAACACAGCTAATGTGTGTCTTAATAAAAACAAAGAAAACTACACAACAATCAGTCATCACACACAGTAAATCTGTAAAGAATGTAGCATTGTGCTAATATACTGCTAGTTACCCTTAAGAACACAAATATCTTGTGATTTATTGAAAATATTAGTTTCTGATATTTGCATGTAATTACCAATATACAGTATGTCAGTATATGTGCATTTCCCCCTGTGTATTTTACATCTAGACTTAAATATTCTGTAACAGATCTGTGTGTTATTGTAGAACAGAAAGGAATAGACAGAAGATCAGATTCCTTTCATTAAAAACACAGACATTTATCAGTGTAAAAACTGAACAGGTAACAGAATGATGTGCTTTGCTGCTGCCTCGTCTATATATTGGGTACGACAGCATATGATGTCGCAGTAGACTTGGGAAGACGCGTGATCTCGTTCTGTTTTTCTCTCTTTCACTCCTGAATCCCTCTCTCCTATTATAGAAGATTTATAAATGAAGGTAAAGACTTCTGTTCTCAGGTCAGTCAGGTTCTTTATACTGTGTGCATTTATATGGATTACTACTGTTAGCTTAAAGATGCTAAATGCTAAACCGAGTCGACTCTTCAATACTTTTACAGAATATGGTGTGATTGTTATTCAGAGTAAATGATGGTAATTATTCTGTCTACAAACACTGAAACCTGTTACAGCTACGATTTATGTTTATTGTGAAGTGACAGTAAATGTGATGTTTCTGTTCATTTCAGGAAGAAAACTGAAGGCTGTAGTATTTTCACAAATCTATAAGATGTGAATAAAAGTGTATAAGATGAGAGAGATTGTGATGGAGTGTGTCAGTGGTGTGTGTTATATGTTACATGTTTGTTGTGTTTTTACTCGACATGGTAAACGTCTCTGCTACATTATTGCAGTGCAGTGGGGTTACACACAGGTGCATTGTGGGAAAGAAGCTGACTGATGGAAGTGGAATATCACTTACTGATCAGATTCCTTCAGGTAAACATGATCTGAAAATACTTTTTATCTTTCTATTCGATCACTGGATTAAAATGTAATATATGTGATAAGTTTATAAAATATCAGTTTTTAACATTAGTGTGAAGTCGATTTATTTACTTACCCGTACTGAAGATGTCGTGTAGAACAACAGAGAGAGAAATGTAATGTTAGATACAATACAAAGAGAAAAACTTTTTACACTCAGAAAAGCTGCTCAACAATCTTCACTCTGTGTTTTCACTACAAAGATGTTCAGCTACAATTTTTAATAATGTTCAGAAAATAGTTTATATTAAAAAAATAAATACTTAAATCTTATTAAATGTATAGATCACATAAAATTATTTATTTATCTTTAATTTATATTTGTACAAGCTGCTGCTTTTAGGTTCTTGTGCAGGTGTGTATCAGAGTGAGAAACACAGTTTCTGTTTATGAGACTAAAATGAACTTTACTCCACATTAGCAGCCAGTTTACTGAACCTCATACTGAATACTGAGTGTGTGTTTCATGTACTGAGATGAGAAGCACAGATGATGATGTTGAGTTTATGCAGTGTGGAGTTCAGGAACACTTACTCATCATCTGTACTGTAATCTCCTCTGTTCTGTCTCCATCAGTGACCTGACACAGATAATCTCCTCTATCTGACCATTTACAGTCTCTCAGCTGTAAGGAGACGTTTCCTCTCTTCAGCTCCTGAGTGAACAGATTCACTCTGCCCTCGTATCGTCTCCCCTCTGTCACCTGTCTGTTCTTATAGACACAAACACAGTCTGTCTCCTTAAACCACCGGATCTCCATGTTAACAGCACCGATTTCAGGAGACAGACGACATGAGAGAGTGACAGCAGAGGGACTATACGTCTCTCTATCAGTGGGACCAAAGAGTTTAAACTCATCTGTGTAGGAAACACACACACACACACACACACACACACACACACACACACACACACAGAGAGAGAGATTAGATAAATCCACAATAAACACATTTGATTAAATGTATCCCTGGAAATGTAACTTACTGCTTGCTGCAGCGGCCATCTTTATCTCTTTCTCTAGAAACTAATAAACTCCTAAACACACACAGAAAGAGAGAATCATCCTTCTACACAACTAAACTCACACAAAGCCATGTTTATAAATCACAATTCCACAGTGTATTTTGGAGAATTGTTGTTACAGGGTATTGAGTTCGGTGAGTAACATGTACTTTAGCATGATGCTAACTCCTCTTACCTTTTCTGTTCCTCATATAAACATCTCAGCTGCTTTAGCTGAAGTGTGTCCACATTTCACTGCTCCTCATATTCACTATTTACCGCATTACAGATTAAACACCGTGTATAAAATGTTTCCTTGTACACAAACACATAAATTGCTCCTGGTATAGTGAGTTACAGCAGGAAGTGTAAAGGAGCAGAGTCTCTGTTTCCGAGTGAAAATTACTTTCACTTTCACCTTCATTACAGAGAACTGAGACAGAGCCCCGCCCCTTCACCTCTGATAACCACGCCCCCTTTACTCAGCCTTAAATTATATTCACACATTTATGTCCTGATTAATAATAATAATAATAATATTATTAATAATAATAATAGAGGCTGGAATCACATTTATAAATTTAGGAATCATGTTTTGCGTTCAACTTTCATGTCTTGTATTTTATATTTCTTCTCTCAAACCTCAAACATTAATACACATTTATCTATTATTTATTACTAATTAAATATTGGGTCTTTGTACATTTACTTGTGATTTAATAAATCTGTCCATTTGAATGAGCACAAGTTTTATAGTTAATAAACTTATTGCATTAATTGTACACTGAGTTTCCCTTAATAAAGAAGTAAAATGTGTTAATCTGGATTAATAATCTGCTCTCTGGTATGAAGGAGAAAAATGTTGGTCCTCATCACTATGAAAGTTGCCCATCGCTGCTAGAGATAGTGAAGTGTTTATTCATCTTTGTGTACCCCTCTGTCTACTAACATATTAAACTCATCCAGTGCAGGTCTACAGTCCCACAATAATGTGTGTAATTTAGTTTATTTCATTAGTGTGTTCTGGGCTTTTCTTCTATTACACAGTTTATTCCTTCATCTAAAAGGATCATTTGAAACAATTTAAGATCTCCATCTGGATGAACAATAAAACCGGTCACTGACAGTCTCTTCTTCCTGTTTGAGTTTTTATTTATTGTCTATGACAGTGTAGTGATGATAGTAATGAAACAAGAACATTGTGAGTAGGAGGTTTAAGAAATAAAAACAAATCTATTAGATGATGTTCAGGACAGTAGCTCATTGTGCACATTTGGAGTTAATGTTTAGATTTGAGTTTTACATAAAAAATAAAATCACTTTCCACTGAAATCTGATTTTAAACATTATAGCCGAGAAACACTGAAATCAAACAAATCACACAGGAAACAGCAACATGATTTATGATGAACAGAATCAGAGAAGGAAATAAAAAATACCAAAAAAACAAAACAATGCTCCATAAAACCCAACAGATATAGTGATGATGTGCAGACACATTCAGGTCGGGGTGTTAGACCATGACTCCCAGAAGAACTGCTCCTGAAAATCTGTAGTCACATGACTGATGTTCTTGTTATGGTTATTCTATCGAGCAGAATCCATTGAAAAATATCAACCAGGCTTTCGACACAAATTCACTCCTATAGGGGATTAAATTTTTTTAGTTAAAACATTAAATGATGCACCGGATGTTACTGAGGATCAGCATTGAGACGTCTGCGTGGATCCGAGCACCAAGTGATAAAGATCTGACCTCATTCTGCGTTTCTTCTACCAGTAGATCAGCCTTTCGAAAAGTCCTTCGTCATGTGACTGAGTATCGCTGTGTGTGCAAAGACTTACACGAGAAGCAGAGCAAAGATGTTTTCATCTCAGGATTCTGTCTTCAGCAGGTCTCCAGGTTGATTATTACATCATCATGATCATGTCTAGAGAAAGTCCCAAGCAGGACAGTAGGTGTAATTGTGGTGGAAAGTTCACATCTTTCATATAGTAATACCTTGAGTGAACACTGGGGAATTTTAATTGGAGATTCTTTAAAAATTGTAAAGCAATAAAATAAAATAAAAAATAAATCACAGCAGGATCAAGCAACGGTGTCTGGTATTACATTGATTGGATTTTAATTAAACACTGATGGCAAAAGAAACAGAAATCTGATGAACTTTTCATAAAAAACATGAGCAATGAGAACAACCAAACCCTCAAACTGAAGAAGAAAAGAAATAACAAAAACAAAAACACTTTTAGTGCTGGGTTTCAACCATGGTGTGATTTCCAGCAAATCATGTAGGAAAGACTTGAAAACCAGTAATCAAGTGTGACGTGTTGCACTGCGATGGTGTGAAGGTTTCAAGATATAGAAGAGAACTCCTTCAAGAGAACATCCTGACTCAGAGTGTTGAGAGAAACATTCTTCCTGACGTTCAGACTGATGGATCGCACCAGATCCTTAAAGAAAGCCGTCTCCTTGGGCTGCTCTGAATATCTCTCGTACTGGTCCAACCCATCCTGCAGCTTCAGGGTAAGCGTGTCGTAGTTGGAGCGCACCACCTCCAGGACCTGATCTTCAGAAAGCTGGGAGATGTGGTTCACGACGGCGTAGGATTCGATCTTCGGGTTGAAGTGGTTGATGATGGCTCGGACGTTGACCAGCGCGTGGGTGACTTTGCTCGCCGGCTCCTTCCACTGGCCCGCGTTGGTGGAGACCCGGAGCACCATGCAGTAGAGGTTATCGAAGACCTGGTGCATGCGTATGATCTCGTAATACAACTCGTCGTAGCTGCTCGGCGTCGGCAGGAACGTGTCTCCGTACGTGATGAACATGTTGAAGAGATGGACCACCTGCAGCACCAGGTAGAAGATGTTGTATTTGGACAACAGGCTGGTTTCGTTTGACAGCAGGAACTTGAGCAAGTTGATGAGCGCCGACCAAAGTTCCCTCCAGGTGTAGTGCAGGCGAATCCGACACTTCTTCTGATAGCAGATTAGCTTGTGAATAATCTGAACGCAGCGCATGTAGAGATCCATGGGAAAGTCCTTCATCATGTGAGTGATGATGAACTCGACCATCAGATCCAAGACGGCGCAGGCGAGCGGCCGGGACGGGATGTTCTTGTCCGCCGCTTTCTTCCTGTGCCTCATGGGCATGCGGTGCAAGTTGACGCGGAAGTTCATGTTGTCGTCGTGGAGGAAGGCGTCGGCGTACTGGTCCTCGGCGATGCACGTGAGGATGATGAGGCACAATCGGGCGCTGTTGAGTCGGTGCTCGTCCTTGGTGTCTTGCATGACGATGGAGGAGTATTTCAGAAACGTAATCAGCAGGTTGCTCGTTTGGAGGTTGGGGTCCAGCGGCAGCTCGGGGTTCTGCATCACGTCTAAAGAAGGAGGCGTGGTTCCGAGAGGCGTCGTCGGCGTCGTCGGGGTGGGCGTCACGGGCGACGCCGCAATGTCGATCTCCGGGTGACTTTGCGCGAGAACCGTGATGAAGTTCCGGTTCAGGTGGACCGCCTCGTACAGAGCGAGCAGGATAGCTTCGTTGGTCTGCACCGACAGCTTCTCGTCAGCGTCCGCGATGAACATGCTGCCCACCATGCTGCTCAGCGTGGAAAAAAATCCCCCGTGGTTGTCCTCCTCTTTATCCTTGTACTGCCGGTTGTATTCAGTAAGAGCATGCTGGATAACCATACCCATACCAGCCAGGGTCGCTTCATCATCCACTATGGACAACTTCACAATGTAGGGGTTCACTGACTCGTATTTCCGGTAGTTCACCAAAAGAGCCAGGAGAACCACTGCGTCGTAGCCATGCTGCCCTCTGCTCGAGACGTCAGACAGGATCTGTAAAATGGCTTCGAAGATGCTGTTGATCATCACGTACTCCAGGATGGTGTTCTGACTGATATTGTCGGTCACCGTAACCAAACACAGCAGCAGCTTAAGGCAGAGGCTCTTCAGGCTCTCAGAACCATCTCCACACAGCAAACTGTCCAGGCTCTCCATGAGATCCTTCATCCTGACTTCGGCTTTGTCGAATCCCACCAACATGTTTATAATGTCGAAGCCCGTGGCCGATTTGTTTTTCTGATGCACCCCTCGGAACAGGGCGCACAGTGTCTGCAGGGCATTCACTACCCGGATCTGGTGGTCTTCCTCCAGCGCCTGGACGCAGTGATGGAACAGGCTGTTGATGTTATCCTTCATCATCATTACTTCATCTCCGTCCAGGGCTTCCAGCTTGGTTTCCAGATACTCCAGATTCACCTTCATCAGAAAGAGCTCGTCCCAGAAGCGAGGGTTCGCCTTGGCTGGGTCGACTTTCGTGAATATCTCATCGTACATCAACACCACTTTCTCCTTCAGCGGCTTCTTAGACGACGACGTCCTTTTTAACAGCCCCGATTTCTTCTCCTGAGCCATTTGATCGAAATTATTTAATATATATTTTTATTTAGTTTTATTTAGTTTTACACACGATTAAACTTCTTGAATCATGTCTAGCGCTCACTCAGGCGCTAAATCTGTCTCGACGCAGCATATTTTTTTGTTTTTTTAGTTTCCACTTCCGGCGCACAGAACGGAAGATCGCTCTTCTCTGATTGGGTGGCCGCTCAGTGACGTCATCTTCCCGCGACTTTTGCTGCGGGGCGCTTCAAAATGGCGGCTTGCGAATGAAAAAAAACATTTCATCGCTTTTATTATTGTTATTATTATTATTAATATAATTATTCATTTGCCGTCGTCGTTGATGGAAAACTCGCAAGTAAGTCGCGTGGATTTTAAACTCATTAACGACACAAAAAATATTTATCTCTTTTATATATATTTTTTCTCGTGGGCGTATTTTTTTCTTCCGGAAGCATCAATCAAAAGCAAAGCTCGTGCGAACTCGGTTGCTAAGCTAGCCTGCTAAGTTCGTTAGCATCATTAGCTCTTCGTCACGAAAATATTTTTTTCTCCTATAAACTGGTTTTACGCAATAAAATCAAAATGTTATCATTTTGAATTATTTCGAGCTCCCCAGCTTTTTAGCACGGCGTTTGGTAGTTGGTTGTTTGGTTAGCTAGCTAGCTGCCTTGCTAAGTTGCTAATGGGACATTATCCGAGGGGATAAACAGTTCATCACAAAATTGCTCCGCATTCGCATCATTTCTTTTCACTGCACCTGGAAACCGGATCCCGAGCTGATGCGTTGATTCGTTTTCCTGAACAGAAGCTTACAGGTTTCTATCAATGCATTTATTCTAATTCATTCTTGTTTCTATAGTAACAGCTGCCATTGGGGGTTTGTAACTCCGTCATTCTGCATAAACACTTTCAATATTACGCTTTGTGGAAGGAGTCTCCAGTGTCAGCGCTTTGTAACAGTCCTCTGAATACATCCTCACATGTCAAACAGCACAAGGACAGAGGAGTTTTCTGTTTTTACATTGCTGAGGCTTTACAGATGTTCCACAGTGATAACTGGAACTATGAGCTGAAGTCAAACTAGAGCGTGAGAAGTACGAATCCTGGCGCTTTCGCTTCCTTAAAACACATAGTTTTTAATTCGCAAGGCGAAGGGTTTTATGTTTGGTATAGTTTTATTCTAAGGATGTACAGTGATTTATCTGTCCCCAGTCCTGATAGTCGGTGATGCTGACAGTGTTGCTGTGTTTTCAGTTCCGGTCATTATGGCAGACAAAAAAAGCAAGCCGGCGGCCGTGAAGAGGGTGCTGACGAAAAAGGAGCAGGAGGAGATCAAGAAAAAGGTCGGTAGCGGGGTGTGAAGAGTCTCTCCTCTGGTGCAGTGCATGTTCTTTAGCTGGAGGCTTGTAGATTATTATGTTTTTATTATTTGAAGGTATCTTACAGTCTGGTGTATTTATTTATGCAGGAGGAAGAGAAGGCCGCTGAGGTGTTCGAGGAGTTCCTGGCATCCTTCGATAGCAGTGAGAAAAGCAACGTAAAGACGTTTGTGCGGGGAGGGATCGTCAACGCCACTAAAGGTGAACTGGTGCACTGTAGAGGATGTGATGTGAGAAACAGCCTCCAGTCTTTTCTGATATCAGTTAGCAGCACAAGGTCACGCCTCTTTTACTGTAGTTAATGCACATGCAGGCCACACCCACTTTCCTGGGCTGATCTTTAACTGTGAGCGGAGGTCGTAGGTTGGTCATTGAGGCATTCGCCTTTGGATCTGAAGGTCATGAGTTCAAATCCCAGCCACAAAAAACTGCCACTCCTGGGCCCCTGAGCAAGGCCCTTAACCCCATAATATCAGTTAAGTAAATGTAAGTTGCTCTGGATGTGCATCTGCCAAATGCTGTAAATGTGAGTGACACACAGAGGCCACGCCTCCTTTTTTCAGACATAATCTGTAGTCACACCTTCTTGATCTGGACTGGTAGGTTGAAGCCAAACCCCTTTCTCTTTGACTGACAAACACTGAGGCCACATCTTCATCTAGACTGCCACGCTGAGGCCATGCCTCTTTTACAATGACGCGTCACATGTACTTGAATATGAATATCCCCTGATTTAGAGCCATGTCTTTCCTGTTTCCTCTACAGATGAGGAGGCAGCAGAGGTGAAGAAGAGTAAACTCTACAGACCCGCCTCGAAATTCAGTTCCTCACCCCAGAATGTTTCGCCCTCGTCTGCAGAGTCCAAACGATCCGTGAGTATCTGCAGCCGCATCCCATCGTTTTGCACATTCTAGCTGTTGCTGAAAATGAGAATGTAAATTAGAGGAGTAGAGGAATAACTGATATGTAAATGATGAAGATCAGCTCGAGCCAAACAGACAGCAGCAGGTAGAGTCTGGATTTTACTCACTCACATACTGAGTGAGAAGAGCTACAGCTCTCAGAAACCAAGTCCTGATCAGTCAGAAGTCCATTCACAATTCCATTGTCTCCTAATATCATCCCTTTATCACCTTATGAAAGAGATTTTAAGCATTTCAATAGTAACAGCTTGCTGTGTAAAAAGTAATGCTGTGACATCAGATGTTCCACCAGTAGAAATTCTTTAGAAGGGTGGATTCTTGTTCACGGTTTCTTGTTAACAATCAAAGAGTGATGACAGGATCTCCATAGATGAGTCTCGCGGCATTAACCGTAGCTCTAAACGGATAAAAAGTGACACACGTTGATTTTTTTCAATAAAAGCTCAGCCATGGAGTGTTTTGTTCTTATTTAAATGTCTGCCGTGTACATGTTTATCATACGGTGTATTTTTTCCCATCGCAGGCGGTTAAAAAGAAGGCAGAGGAGAAGAAGAAAAGTAACCTGGAACTTTTTAAAGAGGAGCTCAAGCAGTGAGTGGCTTCTAAAAACACACACCTGCCTTTTCCTCTTTCCCTCAGCATTCCTTCTGTGTTCAAATAATGCAATTAAATATATAAATAAACCATGCAATTAAAATATTAATTGAATCTGGTTATGGAACCCGCCACCCCCAAATACCCCACCCCCATTTTCGCCTTGCTCCCAGGCTTTCTTTTTTTTTTTAACCACCCAAAGCGCCATTTTTTTTTTTTGTGTGTGTGTTTTTATTTTTTCTTACTAAATGAAAATTCTGAATGATGTTATTTCAAGAAAAAAGCTGCACTTCAAAGGAATCTCAAACATTCAAACAAAACATTAAATTAAAGATGTAGTAATAAAAAAAACTTTAAAACAAAATTTTGCAGATAGAATTACATACAATTTTAGACTTATAGATTACTGACTTTGTTTTTTTGGATGATTTTGATTTAAAAAAAAAAAAAAAGACAAGAAAAACAACTTTTACTTCGAATTAAAGCAAGCTGATATTTTATGAATAATTTTGTGTGAAAGATTGAAGTCATATGGTGTAATTAATGGGAATCTCACTTTTGTCTGCTTCAGGATACAGGAGGAGAGAGAGGAGCGCTACAAAAGGAAGAAGAACGACCCAGGAGGAGCGCACACAGATCTGGACCTTCCTTTAACACGCCGGTCAAGTGAGACCCCGCACGCACAACCCCACACACGCACCTACATCTTAGTGTTCGGCACTCTTAAGCTTTAAACCTTTTTTCCTACTTTTTATAATTATACTGATTAAAAGAAAAAAAATTTAATCGAAAAAGTACAAAAACCTCAAATTTGGCCTTTTTTTCAGTATTCGATGACGATCCCACTGTACCCACTACAACCAACCTTTACATCGGCTGCATCAACCCTAAGGTAGGGTCAGTCCTCACGTGTCTGATTGATCACCCAGTAATCAGGGTAGAGTGAGTGGTTGCTATAGAAATGATGAAATATATTAAAGAAGGTATTTATATCTATACTTGGGTCAACAATAAATCCTTCACGTGTGATTGGTTGCTGTGGTTTGTGTAGATGACGGAGGAGATGTTGTGCAAGGAGTTTGGGAAATACGGCCCGTTAGCCAGCGTTAAGATCATGTGGCCTCGCACGGAAGAAGAACGGACTCGCGTGACCAACCGCGGCTTTGTGGCTTTCATGACGCGGAAGGATGCTGAAAGAGCGCTGGCTGCTTTAGACGGTACCTGGTTTTATTTCACTCACACGTAGGCAGTCAGTGTGTTTATGGAAGCGAGGAGAGATTCCAGTGGGCGTGTCTTTTTGGACATGAAGACAACTATAAGTGCATCAATGATCAACTGGAACCAGTGTGAAATCAGAACCCATCACATTACCCTCTGTGTCACTCTGTTTCCCTGCAGGTAAAACAGTAATGGGCTTTGAGATGAAGCTGGGTTGGGGGAAGGCTGTGAGAATCCCACCACAGCCCCTGTACACTCCCGTAGGAGTGCTGAAGCCCACAGCGCCGCCTCCTCCCTCAGGCCTGCCCTTCAACGCCCAGCCCCGAGATCGCTTCCGTAACGACTTCTCCAAATCCCGCGGCCGCACGTCTGATGACTTCTACAAGGTAAAAACAACAAGTAAAGAAACAGATCAGGGGTGTGGCACTAAACATGTCATGCCTCTTATACTGTTCAGTGCTTTTAATTATTTTTTTTTGTTTTTGATTTTTTTTGTTTCTTCGTTCATTCGTTAAATTCTTAGTGTCAGAAGTAGGACGGATGCATGTATCTCGAAACAGGAAGCTACAGAGCTTCAAATCATTCATACATTCTAATATATGATACAAATATAATATAAAGCTGAAATCAGGCATCTTAGACACTCGATGCTCTTTTATATCTCGTACAATATATAATTTATTTACTGTCTTCAGTGCATTTCTCTTTGCGTAAGTGCTCCCAGTTGTTACCCTCCAATCAGTAATACCTCTAATCTGGACAGGATGACGATGAGAACAGTGAGGATGTGTTGCAGTGTTGTGTAATGGTTATTTTTATTTATTTTTCTTTTTTTTAAATAATCATTTAACAAGGCATAAACTTACGTTATTGTTTGTATCTTCATCACGTGGTTTGACGTCACGAACAGACTCTGTACGACGCCGTAGTGACAGTGGTTATCCCATCAGAAAGGTACACACTCTTTATCCATTTAATATCACAGCATGACTCAGAAAAACAAAGCACACTTACCCACACACACACACTTAGAGAGAACAATAGTCCCAGATGGCAATGACTAACACTGAAGGTAGTACATGCTGTTTATATAATGACTTTTAATTACTATAGTAGTGTTGCAGTTCACACAACACGCATCACGTGTGAGTCAGGCGTAGATAACCTCATTGTGTTACACTGTTAAAGTAAAGAGGACTATACATCGATCCAGACACACATTTCTCAACATCAGCCTCATAATGGATTCCTGAATGTCCTTGAAATGTTAATTATTTATAATAAAGCTTCCGAAATCACACCTGCCGTCCTTTTAACTGTTTTTTGGACAGGAGCTGCACACTTTTCAAACATCTGTAAACGCTCACGTCCCTGTAATGCGCATGAGCCGAATGCAAGACGCTTCAATCCACGCCATTTATTTACTTTCCCGCTCTTTTAAATGTTGCTGCAAGAATTAAAAATGCATCATTCGGTTTCACACACAGTCCACACCATGATGCAAAAACAGCGTTTCAAATGTATCCACTTTAAAAAAAAAAAAAAAATATATATATATTTCTGCGATTTCGTTGACCGAGAACGGAGAGACAAATATGCATTTTCAAACAAGAACATATTTGTGTGGGCAGGGCCTAAATTAATAGACAGTTGAAGGTTTTGAACTTTTCTAATATTAACTGATACCAGTAAGCTCCGCCCACTTCACCCCAGCTCACACCGGTGAACGCTCCTCTCAGTTATTCTGTTTAACGATTCGGATTCGCTCAGGTTCACTAATGAGAAATAATAACCGATCAGTGTTCGTTTGACTTGGCCTGCAATAAAAGAAAACCAAATTAACATTAGATCGCTATATTTTCTAAAAATTCCATCCGGTTCCACGATCTTTGAAAATAGTAAAAAATAAATAAATAAATTATTTTTTCTTGTGCACAATATAAAACCAACCCAAGTAAATAATTATAATTGGATTGTGGATTGTGCTAGAAGAGATAAATAATTTAAAAGGTGGTGGTGATTATATATAAAAAAAAAAAAAAAAGGGGGGGGGGGGTAAATAAATAAGAACTTTGCCTATTTCCTGGATACACCCACAATGTATAATTTTCATTGAAGCTTAAAATGTTTTGTGGAGCATTTATATCAAAATAAAACATTTGAAGTAAAATCGTCCCACAGATTCACTCATCTACGTTTTTCTCACTTTAAATACATAGGCTCAAACATCGGCTTAGAAAAGATTATACAGGGTCAGTATTACAACGATAAAATCCTGATTTATGACTTTTTTTATCACCTGGCTGATGAAGCGAATGGGAATCCGAGAGCCGTGCGTGTTCCAAAATCATCTTAAACCCTCATCTGAACTGAACTGATGTTTTGAGGTAATTCAGGGTGAAACAGAACTGATATCTGTAGAGGACTGGATGGAGGAGAGAGGGAGAAAGAAAGAGAGTGATCACTCATTCATGCTCTCATATCCTTTGTCTTTTGTGCGGCCAGGAACCTGCTGTGCCTCATCCATAGGATGATTGAGTTTGTGGTGAGAGAGGGACCCATGTTCGAGGCCATCATCATGAGCCGAGAGAAGAACAACCCAGACTTCAGGTGTGTGTGTGAGTGTGTGTGTGAGTGTGTGTGTGAGTGTGTGTGTGAGTGTGTGTGTGAGTGTGTGTGTGAGTGTGTGTGTGAGTGTGTGTGTGAGTGTGTGTGTGAGTGTGTGTGTGAGTGTGTGTGTGAGTGTGTGTGTGAGTGTGTGTGTGAGTGTGTGTGTGAGTGTGTGTGTGAGTGTGTGTGTGAGTGTGTGTGTGAGTGTGTGTGTGAGTGTGTGTGTGAGTGTGTGTGTGAGTGTGTGTGTGAGTGTGTGTGTGAGTGTGTGTGTGAGTGTGTGTGTGAGTGTGTGTGTGAGTGTGTGTGTGAGTGTGTGTGTGAGTGTGTGTGTGAGTGTGTGTGTGAGTGTGTGTGTGAGTGTGTGTGTGAGTGTGTGTGTGAGTGTGTGTGTGAGTGTGTGTGTGAGTGTGTGTGTGAGTGTGTGTGTGAGTGTGTGTGTGAGTGTGTGTGTGAGTGTGTGTGTGAGTGTGTGTGTGAGTGTGTGTGTGAGTGTGTGTGTGAGTGTGTGTGTGAGTGTGTGTGTGAGTGTGTGTGTGAGTGTGTGTGTGAGTGTGTGTGTGAGTGTGTGTGTGAGTGTGTGTGTGAGTGTGTGTGTGAGTGTGTGTGTGAGTGTGTGTGTGAGTGTGTGTGTGAGTGTGTGTGTGAGTGTGTGTGTGAGTGTGTGTGGACGAAAGATCGCTATCGTTTCTTCACTTTCTTAATTTCAATAAAAATACTTCCTGTATTTTGTTGTGGGCCAATTTAATTACATAAGTAACCTAAAGGGTTCCTGCATGTGTAGGAGCTCCTTGTGTAGTGGGAACACTGGTCCCGGTGTGTTCCCAGGGTGTAGTGGGAACACTGGTCCCAGTGTATAGTTCTACACTGAACCCATTTTTTTACTTCATGAATATCACTTGTATTTATAGATGAACGGGATGTTGAGGTTTGTTTACTCAGTGTGTGCTGTTTGTTTTGACAGATTTCTGTT
>JBCEWE010000261.1:2280899-2405899 GCA_039877035.1 Silurus lanzhouensis
TCTCTCTCTCTCTCTCTCTCTCTCTCTCTCTCTCTCTCTCTCACACACACACACACACATGTTTTTTGTCCGTGCAGGTGGCGAGGCTTTATCTAGTGTCGGACATCTTGTACAACTCCAGCGCCAAAGTCTCGAACGCTTCCTACTACCGCAAATAGTAATCTCCTTTCTCTTCCCTATTACACGCTCCATACACACGTCAGAAAACTTTTCGAAAACGTCTTTTTCTAATCCCGCAGCTTCGAGTCAAAGTTGCCGCAGATCTTCTGCGACATGGGCGAGGCGTACCGGAACATCCAGGCCAGGCTGCAGGCCGAGCAGTTCAAGGTGAACCACGGAGAAACAATTTTAGGTCATTTTAAAAAAAATATTCACCTTCAGTAACACGTGCTCTGTATCTGTATAGCAAAGGATCATGACTTGCTTTCGCGCCTGGGAGGACTGGGCCATCTATCCCGAATCCTTTCTGATCCAGCTGCAGAACATCTTCCTGGGGCTCATCAAACCGGGAGAGGAACTGCCCGAAAGGACAGAGGTGACCTGCAAACTCTATTCCTCATTCTTCCACCGTCACACTCGGGGTTCCTACGCATTTTGGACAAGTATGAAAAAGTGTAGAATTTGATTTGAGTGAGCCAAAAGATCGGCGCTAGACTGGATCTGCACAGAACATGCCGTGGTGGTAGAGCGCCCCCCAGTGTGCGACTAAACACATGGAAAAAATCAGAGATTGTAACATAACGCATGCTATAGTTGAAATTAAAAATCATTATTTCAGATGTTAAGTCTGGTCTTTAGGGAAGTCTGCACATTTGGGTCTGGAAATGAAAAATGTTTAGGGATCCTGCACACTGTACGTGAGTCGTAACCGAGTCGTACGCTGTAGATGGTACACGGTAAGATCCTGCAGTATTTAGGTAACGTGACCTTTCCCCTCGTAGGCTGCTTCTCCCGATCTTGACGGCGCTCCTTTAGACGGCGTCCCCCTGGACGGCATAGAACTGGACGGGACGCCGTTAGACGACCTGGACGGATCCCCCATGGCCTGGGATCCATCGGCGATCGACGGCGTCCCCGTGGACGACATCGACGGCGTCCCGCTCGGCCCCGTGCTGGACGACATCGACGGCGTTCCACGTGAGTGAAGCCTGGATCGCTAGTTAAGGCACGGAGGTTTGTTCTTCATAACGAACGAACAATAAGAATTTATTTTCTCTCTTTTTGTCTCTCAGTGGACGATGGCTTGGACAAGACGTTACCCAGCATTGCTCTGTCCAAGTGGGAGCGAGTGGACGACGTGGAACATTCCGGTAACCACAAACACAAATCACAAACACCTTCATTTCTGTTACATGATTCGCTGAGTTTCAGATTTTCCCGTTTGATCCCGCAGCGAAGTCCAACTCGGATGACGAGAAGAGCGCGAGGTAACAGTTTTCTTCATAATATAAAGCACTTTTTATCGGTTCTTGAGAAACCCCTCCGCCACGCTCCTTCTTAAATTCCCGTTCGTTCCCTTCTGTCAGCGGCGTGAAGGAGAACGAAGCCGACTCCGAGGACGACAGCAGCAGCGACGACGACGAAGCCGCCAGCCCCAGCAGGTTTGAGGGGGCGGAGTTTAAAAGCAGCCTGCGCAACTTCGAGATGTCGGAAAACAAGAGGACGCGACTCAGAGAGCTGGAGGTGAGGAGACGCCGCACACACACGGAGATCAGGGCCACAAATGGGATTTGAGACCAAATAGTGCATTTTGGCAAATGTGTGTGTGTGTGTGTGGTAGGTGAAGGTGATGAATTTTCAGGACGAGTTGGAGTCGGGGAAGAGGCAGAAGAAATCTCACATGAGCCTTCAGCAGCAAGTTCAACACTACAGAAACAAACTGCTACAGAAGGTATACGCGCACACACACACACACACACACACACACACACACGTCTTCACTTATATGAAATTTGTGTGGCAATTTTTCGAATAAAGGAATTATTCATCTAGATTGATTGATACGAAAGCACAAAATGCATTTGTCCTCCGCTTTCCTCCGCTCCACAGGAGTTCGATAAGGACGAAGAGGAAAAGAGGGAGAAACCTTCGAGCAAACAGAAGGACAAGGTAAAGAAGGAGGAGCGAAGAGACCGAGCAGAGGACAAGAGCAAAGGGAAAGAGAGGGACAGAGAGCGGGACAAGGACCGAGACCGGGAGAGGAGTAAGAAGAGCGAGGACCGAGAGAGGAGCAGGGGGCGGAGCCGGGAAGAGGAGGACAAGAGGGAGAGGTATAATTACACACACACACACACACACCACTATACAGCAACCCATTAATACTATAATAATCTAAAGGTTTAAACACCTGGCTTCATTTAGTCATTTAGCTTTTGTCCCATTAGTGTTGCTCTGGTTCAGTGCTGAAGCCTTTGCTGAACAAAAATGAAAGAGTTCTAGATTCTGATTGGTTAGAAGATATTGATTGATGACCCATAATGATATGTAGTTGAATAATTTTTTTCATATCACACACACATTAAACGTGTTCGGCTTCTGTGCATTCAGGACAAGGTCACGTTCCCCACGCAAGTCCAAGCGTTCCCGCTCTCCATCTCCACAGCGCCGGTCCAGACGCTCCTCATCCCGATCTCCACACCGCTCGCACAAGAAATCCAAGAAGAGCAAACACTGACCTCCGTGAGCTTCTGCTTCTCAAAGCAGCTTGATGGAATGCACCTACGAACTGCTCACCATCACACACACTCAAGTTGCTCTCTGTAGGTTTCCCAGAATCCTCCTCTTCGTGGCTGCTGATTCCGATTCTAGACGAGACGTCGGCCCAAGGTTTTTTTTTTTTTTTTTTTGTAAAATGAAGTTGAATCGTTTCTTTGTACAGTGTCTTAGTTTTGTTCTTTTAAGGAAAGTCTCTGTAAAGATTTCTGAGCGCTCTTCTAATCTTTACAATAAACAGCTCCTGGTGGTAACTGTGATCCAGACCACGTGGAATCTCATCTCACACTCCAAACAGAAAACACAATTACAAGTCTATATCAAAAACTATGCAATATGCAAATTCGAATCCCCTCCTGACCTTCAATGATTGTGTCCATCAAAATTGATAGATTATGAATATGCAAATTAGCAACTCCTCCTGACCTTCAATGCTCCACCCATACAGAAATGTCCATCAAAAATGTCTATGAATATGCAAATTAGACCCCGACCTTTACTGCTCTAGAAGTGTCCATCATAAAATATACATTATGAATATGCAAATTAGAAACATTTGTTCTGAAATTAATGTTTTGGTGATCAGGTGCTCTTTGACTGATCCTGCGGAAATTAGGATGAGTCCCGTTCCTTGTTTTTGTTTGCATACACACCTGATCTATTCTCAGACAAACTAGACACTGTGGAATGGGTGTGGTCAAGTGCATAAACGATGACAGGTTGTGAAATGGAGAGCGTATTAATCATGAATTGTGCTCTTTTCTATACCCGCTATAGCACAAATTTCTTTTCAGTCCTGGGTGCAGGATGTCTCAATAAACACAGGATAAAGACCGAAACAAAGAAACCACAAACGTCCTCGAATACCTCTCTCCCGAGACGTCCTCAGCCGACCTGGGAAAACCATCAGACTTTATTTCTTTAGTGAATCATTTTCTTAAAAAAAAAAAAAATCAAAGTGGTTCAATGATATCTTACAAGCATACAATAACACTGATAAACACTCAACTGAAATGGTGCTGGAGCTCAAACAAGACGAATGGGAACCGATTACGGTGAGTGTGAAGAACAGTCACTTTAAGGTCGCTAGCTCACGTCACCAATCGTATATGGATGTGTAACGATACGTGGCTCATATTTAACATTTAGCACAAAAGCAATACAGAGAAAATGTGAAACGGCAGGCAAAGAAAATGTTCGCTGTGGCAGAGGGACAAAAACGAAAGAATGTAACTTTTGCTGTATATAATGACAATTTAGTTCTGATTGGGTGGGTTGTATATGACTTCACATCTCAAATGCAATAAAACCCAACAAGCTTTTTGTAATCAGAAAAATCTGCTGAATTGGGATCCAACATGCAGCTGAGAGCGAGCTTTCATCTGTAAACACTGCAGCACCTTGAAGCCGTGATCACGTGTCTACAGCGCGCTCGTGAGGACTAATCACATGCCTTCATGCAGATGATCACGTATACTGGAATTGTGTTTTGTTTCTGGTGTCATATATACACACACACACACACATACATGTATATGCATAAGTCACCATGTCCGAGCAGAATTGCTGGAAAATTTGGTGCTCGTCCTCTTTTACGATCCGCTCGCTCTTTCGCCTTTTATGAATTTGGTGGGCGGAGCTTAATGCGAATGAACATGCCGGATCATTTCCGAATAATTGGTGTTGATTGGCGTGATGCTTGTGCGTGAAAAGTCGGTGCCGACTATAGAAATTTAAGTCACTTGAACAGAATGTTAGGACTGAGAAATGAGTCTGTTACTGCGTAGGAGTTTCATCTCTGCACTGCCTCCTGCTGCTGGGGGAAGAAAAAAAAGAGCGACCAAAGATAAAACAAGTGCATCGTGTTCTGGAAACGCTCCTTTGATCAGTTTTCCATCCTGTTCCTCGCGGTCCTTCACCACCTCCACTTCCTGGGTCCCTGTTCCCTGTGCAGAGAGGGCGGGGCTTAACCACGTCCCCGCTTTTCACCCCCTTTCAGAGCACTCGCCGGAAGCCGATTGGTAGATGGAGAAGGAGCTGGAGGCGGGGTTTATAGCCCTCTGATATAGAAAGATGTACAATAAAGTGATACTCTTTGTTCCTTTTTTTTCTTCTTTTTTTTTTTCTTTTAAGTCTTTTAAAAGCGTTTAATATTTTTTGACGTTGACGAACACTTTGATGGCGCCGGTGAAGTCGGCGGAGAGGAGAACCTCCGTGTGGTCTGTTTTTAAAGCTCCTAGAGAGGAGAGAGAGAGAGGTGTGAACAGTTTAATATTGTACATGCAGCAAAAGCTGGGCCGTGCACGTCGCCATGGTTACCGGTGCTACCTGATGGGATGGGCTCCGATTCGTCCGAGACGTCGCTCTTGCACTCGGGCTCGGGTTTCTCCGTCCCCGGCTCCGGGGGCACAATCAGATCCGGGTGCGGTGCAAAGATGGCCGACGTCACGACGGCGTTATGGGCTGCGAGACAAATCGTTTATCGTGATCGCCACACTGACCTCCAATTATATTGGCACCCTTGGTATATGTGAGCATATCTCATGGATATCAAACACCGTTTTATACAAAACAACATAATGGCATTTTTTTAGTCAATACTTTGTGACTTTGCCAAGATAACAACTTTAGATCTTCTATAATTCTTGATGATTTTGGAGAAAACATGCCAAAGGACCTGAGACCATTCCTCCAAATATGATGTCTCCAGACCCTTCCAAATTTTAAGGTGCATGCTCTTTTGTTCACCTCATAGATTTTCTACAGTGTTCAACTCAGGACCTTTATGACCAGTAAACAAATTTTTCACAGCTTTTGAAAACGTGCTCATATTTACCACGGGTGAATAGCTGGCTGGATGAAGAAGGTTTTCTGATTAAAGAACGTCTTAGCCGTTGTTAGAATCAAACATCAGCGTTTGTGGTTTTTTTTTTTACCTTTAATTCCTTCCCAGAAGTCGTTGCGGTCCCTGCGTACGGAGGTGAATTTGCTCAGGTCGTGGTACGTGCTCCAGATGTACACGTATTTGTCTTCGGAGCCGCTCACGATGAACGAGTAGTCGTGACTAGGAGAGAAGGAAACGTGCGTCACTTCTCTGCAATGTCAAATGACAAAATACCGGAGCAAAAGCGCTGGAGCTCATTTTACAGAGCGTCGCTCCTCACCTGAAGCTCGCTTTGATCTGACTGCTGCTGTTCACGTAGCCTTTGTACTTCATGGACAGGGACAGGTCTCGAAGGTCGTACAGGCGGATGCGCGAGTCGTTTGACGTCACCAGGATCTGTTAGGGGTTAAAAAATAAAAAGTTAAAAACTTTTTACAAATATATAAAGAAATTATATTATATATGAATGTGTGTATGAAACATGCTGTGACCTTATTCTCTCCAGGCAGAGGCTCGATGCCGGTAATTTTGCGCCCCACGCGGTTCCTCCCCCTGGTGGAGCGCACGTGGATCTGCGTGTGGTACTTAAGGCGCTGGAGGGTAAACGAGCATGAGAGGGGAAAAAAAAAAAAAAAGGGAAAAACAATTTAGTATCGTCTTTATGGTCAGTTGCCATGAAACCCACACGCACCTGTTACAGAATGAATAACGTGGTGATTATGAGTAACAGAAATGTCGATTCTGACCACATTTTTTGGCTGAGTCATACGTTTTTTTTTTTTCTCAGAAAGTGTGTAAAATGTATGTGAAATGTCCTCGACCCCGTTGAACACCTTTGGAATGAACTGGAACTGAAGCCTCAGGGGGACTGATCTTGCTGATGCTCTTCTATCGGAATGAACACAAAATCCCCCTCAGACTCAACCCTGAATCTAAAGGAAAGCCTTCAGAGAAAGTACTAAATAAATCTAGAATGGGGTTTAACAGCTGTGATGGTCAGGGGCGCACAAACTTTTAGCCACACATTGAAGTTCGTAGTGAACTCAAACACACACCTCTGTGTCGTAGAAAATGCAGCGTCCGTCGTAGGTGCCGATGACGGCGTATTTGCCATTCTGGCAGAAGTTGGCGGCGGTGATGAGGCGCGTCTGGCCGTCCACCTCGTTCCACAGGGCCACCTTCTTGTCAGGAATGTTCCACAGACGCAGCTTTCCGTCGAGCGAGCCGCTCAGGAAGTACCGGTCGTCCTGCACAACACAGGTGCACACATGAACGCGCGCTCGCTCGCTTACGCGGGCCGTGATGGACATGGAGCGGACGTGCACTCACCCTGGGGTGGAAGGCGATCGCCGTGACGAAGTCGATGTGCTGGAAGCAGCAGAGACACTCGCGCCTCGATATGTGCCACAAGCGAACCGTTTTATCCATGGACGAGGACAACAGGAAGTAGTTCTGCAAAGAGACTAAAAGGCGTCAAACAGTCTGATCAAACCCGTACGTGTAAATATTGAGGAGAGGATGTCCGGCGCTCACCTTCGACCAGGAGAGATCCAGAAGGTCGGCTGTGTGGCCTTTATACTTGCAGAAGGGAACCTGCCTGAATGGAACATTTTTGTCCTCGTGGTCCGATTCGTCCGCCGCTGCTCCTGCCAGCTGACACACACGACAGAAGAATTCATATTCACAGCTGTTCTCACTTATATAATAAAAAATGATACAAGTATCTAATTTAATATACATTTTTTTTTCTTTCACCGATGCAAATATGTAAAAAAAAAAAAAAAAAAAAAAAAACACAAAAAAAAACGATGCATCACATCTTTTATGGCGGTTATTTATTTATTACATTTTTTGTGTGTGTGTGTGTGTGTGTGTGTGAAGTATAGGGTTATGCAACTGATGGGTGATTCATTTGATGATTACGTGTTTACTGATTTGCCACTTTATTAGAAAAAAACATACGTGGTAGCTTCTCTTACCCCATTTGGTCAGGTACACCAATCAGTACATCAGAGTGTGTGTGTGTGTGTGTGTGTGTGTGTGTGTGTGTGTGTGTGTGTGTGTACAGCACATTTTCTTACCCCTCCTTCGGTGTCAGACTTGGAGGAGCACAGACTCTCTTGAGATGGTGAAGGTGAGACACGACCTACAGCGTAAGAAAAAAATACAATATACAGCATATGTAATGAATAATACACTGTGTGTGTGTGTGTGTGTGTGTGTGTGTGTGTGTGTGTGTACCTTCTGTGTTGTATTTAATCCTCATGTTGTTAAAGTAGTCGTGGGCGTTTTTTAAGACCCAGATGCGAACCACGTTGTCCTGACCGGCTGACGCCAGGAGCCGTCCACAGTGAGAGAACTTCATCGTCCACACCGCTCCCTAAACACACACACACACACACACACACACACACACACACACACACACACACACACACACACACTAGTACAGCATTCTCACAAGCATCAAATATCAGAACTCCTGAGATTGGATCTCCTCTCCTGCTCACCATGTGCTCCCCGCTGAGGTCCTGAACCACTCGGATTTGGTCGAAATCGAACGGACCCTTGAAGCCGTGCGCCGCTTTGAATTTGACGGGCCGCGTGTACGGCATGCCCTCGTCGTCGCTGGAGGATGGCTCGTCCTGCTCCGAGTGGAACACCTCGTCCCGCACGCTCTTCACCTTGTTCACCGCGCGCTCACCGTACTCCTCCGCCAGGTGCTTCGCCCGCTTCACCGACTTCCCCAGGAACTTCTTCAGCTGCGTGCTGCACGGAGAGAACACGGAGGAGTGTGAGGGGAAACGAAAGAAAAAAAAGAGAGAAAGAGGAAGGGTGAAGAAGGTTTGCAGGAAGAGAAACGCGCTGAGAAAAAGAACGAACACGGAGGACAATGAACAAGAATAACAAGGCGAAGAAACGAAGCGATCAGGAATTAAACGCAGCGGATGGACAAACGTTTTCTGCTTGAGTTTCCCTCCGTCCGTGTCGGTGAGCGTAGGCTGGCTCTTATCGTCGTCGTCTGACTGAGCGGCGTCATTCCTGCATAGAGAGAAAGAGAGAGAGAGAGAGAGATGGCGAGTCACACTACGGAAATAAACCTTGAACACACGGTACAATAAAAATCGCGCCAAGTTGTCCTTTAGAATTCCTTCAGTGGCGTTTTAATACGAGAAATGAAATGAAAGCGAGTGAAGGAGCGAGAGAGAGAAATGAGATCAGCAGCGGCGCTCCGCTGGAAAACGAGGACAGATGGGCGGTGGAGAACGTGGATTATGATATAGGTTTCGCGCCGGCAAAGGACCTGGGAGACACGGTGCAGCAGATACATGACGGAGGATTCGCATGTCACCTCGTTTCGGAGCGCTCATGTTACTCATGTTCGTCTATTAAAAAAAAAAACTTTTCCTTTAACTAAATTCTGAAAGACTCCGAAAAAAAAAAAAAAAAACTGGGACACGATATTGACGTGATATAATCGAGAACACGTGAGCCTGGGTAAACGTGATGGACGTACGTGATGTACTCCTTGGTCCTCCTCATGATGTGCAGTGTGAGTGGGTTAATTCCAGCTGGGAGTTTCTCCTCGGCCTGGTTTAGTGGAATCTCCTCACCTGTGTCCAAGTTCTTAATCATCACGCTCGCCAAGATCTCCTGCGCAGAAACATGAAAGCCTGAATCAATGACTGGACATCTTACACACCTCACACACACACACACACGTACACGTGTAATGGTACCTCATCAGTGAGCTCTCTGCCGGAGTTAGAGCGCGGCCTCTGGGGTCCAGGGGTTTCACTACCGCTTGGACTGGGCTCTCGCTCATCGGATTCCTACATACACACACATCAACATAGACAACACAATAAATATAATTATCTTCATCATCTGTCAGCATTTGTTATAAAATTGTGCATAATATTTGGGATCATCTCACCTGAGCAGTTACCACTTTATCCCCACTGGTGGCGCTAGCGAGGTCCAAAGAGTGCTGCAGCTCTTTCGCGAGTCCTCTCACGCTGGAGTTGGGACTGACTAATCCGCACGGCTCCTCCGACCCCTGTCCAGACACTGACCAATCACAGCACACCTTATTCTAACGTCAGATCCGCCGACTTCCGTAAATGGCGTTAAAAATCACACGTGGTCGCAGTATAAATGTACGAATAAAGAAATTAAACGGACGTCTCACCCTCCAGCCTCGTAGGCCGTAAGTTTTCCTGAGACTTTTTACTGCCGGGAAGAGAGGGGCGGGAAGGGGGCGGCGGCCTGGGAGGCGGAGCTCCGCCAGGAGGCGGCGGTCTCGACGGAGGCATTTTCTTTGTGCTCGCGACGATATCCGGCTCCACCGTAAACTGCCTGGGAGGCTTCGACGGCCCGGAGGAATCCGACTCGGGTTTGTCGCCGAGCGGCACCTGGTCCAAGACGTCCTCGTCGCCCGGTGCAGACGTCCCCAGGGCGCGTGTGATGTCCGGAGGAGGAGCTGGGGGAGGAGACGTTTCTGTTCGAGATGCTTGAGCTCCATCAGGTGGCGCTTCCCGTGCGTCAGGTGCGTCCTGCTGTTGGACATCAGGTTCAGAGGAGGCTGCAGGGAGATCAGGGACTACCTGGGGTTCAGGAAGTGAGGGGGTTAAGCTTTTTTCCTTTCCGCCTAAAAGATCTTCCTCAACTCCGCCCCCTTTCTGGCTCTCTTCTATAATACTGTCGATTATCTGTGCAGTGAAAGAGAAAAAGCCAAATTAATACAGATCTCAGAAGAAAGATGTTTCTAATAAACTGGATAACAAGGATTTCTGCAACGACAAGTAAATTATGGCGTGCCGCAAGGTTCAGTTCTAGGACCCCTGCTCTTCACAATATACATGCTTCCGTTAGGAAATATTATTAGAAGGCATGGAATTAGCTTCCATTGTTATGCTGATGATACTCAGCTATATATCTCATCTAAACCAGGCGATATAGCTCAATTAACCCGGATAACTGAGTGTGTTAAGGAAATAAGAGATTGGATGACCCATAACTTTCTACTTTTAAATTCTGATAAGACTGAGATTTTGCTCATTGGCCCAAAAACTAGTATACAGTCGCTCCAGCATCTCAACCTGCATTTAGACGGATGTTCCGTAACCACTAGTTCAACGGTAAAAGACCTGGGAGTTATTTTAGACAGCGACTTGTCTTTTAAAACTCATATCAACCAAGTTACTAAAACAGCCTTCTTTCACCTTAGAAATATTTCTAAGCTAAGAAATATGTTGTCCATATCCGATGCAGAGAAGCTCGTCCATGCGTTCATGACCTCCAGAATAGACTACTGTAATGCGTTACTTGGTGGATATCCTGCATCATTAATAAACAAGCTTCAGTTAGTCCAGAATGCAGCAGCCAGAGTTCTTACAAGGGCAAGAAAATATGATCACATAACCCCGATCTTATCGTCCCTACATTGGCTTCCTGTTAAGTTTCGAATAGACTACAAACTATTACTTCTCACTTATAAAGCACTAAATGGTTTGGCTCCCATGTATCTATCCAGTCTTTTAACACGCTACAATCCGCCACGCTCCCTGAGATCTCAAAACTCTGGACTTCTAGTAGTTCGTAGAATAGCAAAGTCCACTAAAGGTGGTAGAGCATTTTCACATTTAGCTCCTAAACTCTGGAATAGTCTTCCTGACGGTGTTCGGGGCTCAGACACACTCTCCCAGTTTAAGTGTAGATTAAAAACATATCTTTTAGCAAAGCCTACACATAACATACGTCACATCATAACCTTGTGCTCCAGAACATCTGATCACATGCACATTATCAACTTGTGCTGTTAATATCATGAACAGCAGCTACGCTAATTCCTCTCCACTGCTTCTCTTTCTCTCCCCATCCCGAGACACCCTGAGGTTTGGCCAGCTTCAGTCACCTCCCACCTCATGATGATTACGGACCTTTGAAGAAGTAGATGCCGAACTCGCAAACATCCCAAACCATCTAGAGACGTACCAGTGCCATTTGGATCCCGCTACATGTGTGGAGTTTTGACATTGGACCTCCTGGAGTGTTTAAAGGCTCTGGCATGGAGAAGCTGATGCTGGATCTGTGATGATCACAAATGCTGAGCTCATAAAACTCGGAGCTACTATCCATATAGACTGTATAAGACTGCAGAAAGAACATCACTTATAATCTTATACTCCAGTAGTCATGTTAGTTCTCACTCTCCAGTGTTTTGTATCGTTGAAAGATTTATGATCAAACTCTTGATGTCACCCAAATGAGGATGGGTTTCCCTTTTGAGTCTGGTTCCTCTCAAGGTTTCTTCCTCATAACATCTAAGGGAGTTTTTCCTTGCCACAGTCGCCACAGCTGCTCATCAGGGACAAATTCACACCATTCACCATCACTGTTGATTTGTGTAAAGCTGCTTTGAGACAATGTCTGTTGTGAAAAGCGCTATACAAATAAACTTGACTTGACTTGAACGGCGAGGAAAAAAATCGGGATACGACATTTTTTTAATGTTTGAAAGCAACAAGTCAATAAGAGAAAACAAACCTCTGACTTTAGTTTCTTGGACTTAGAAAAATAAAAATATTTGATTTCGTACTCCTGTTAAAGTCATCAATAAGGCAGAACTGCTCAGTGGTAAATTGTGCCAACAATGGATTCCACCCACAATATGTGACCAACAATATGTGATCAGCGTCACACTAATCACGCATGTAGGGGGGTTTATTTACTCATCCCCCATGGGAAGTGAATTCTTGGCCACGTTGCTGCGTGCTGGGACACGGGACGTCAAGAGCACAAATACAGAAGCCTGTTTTTTTTTTTCTTTAAAGGAAACACTGCTGTGTGTCTAAAAGCTCTGCTGCAGCAACAAACACGTCTTTTGTTCTCAAACGAAGCGAGTGAGTTTGGAACTCAGCCAAAGCACACACACACACAGAGAGAGAGAGAGAGAGAGAGAGAGAGAGAGAGAGAGAGAGAGAGAGAGAGAGAGAGAGAGAGACCAGAGTCCACGCTGATAAGGGAACGGCTCTGTGGTATGACGATACAGGGCCTGTAGCACCATGTAAATACAGCCTCACACCATTCTGTTCATATCACACAGACAGAGATAAAACAGAGAAACGAGTGTAACCTGGAGAGAGTCGTCATGGCGAGGCTCCGGCGCTGCTGCTTCTGCCTGTACCGGGTTCTCAACACCCTACAAAAGAAAAGTGGATTCAACACTAAAACAACAAATCAATCAAGATCGGATTACAATACACACCACCTGCCACACACACTTCCACCAGTCCAATACGGTTTACATATTTTTTATTCAGAGTACTCCAGCATAATTTATCATCAAAGCAGTCTTGCCATGTTCAGCCAATCATAACATAAATCTGAAATGACTGACAGTCGTGTGAGTGTTAAGAAGAAAGCCCCGCCCCCTTCTCTTACCCCTCCCAAGTGCTAGTCTAGACTTACAAGCCGTCCTCCCTCTCAGACAAATGAGTCCATTAACGTGAACTAAATCTATCAGTGCATGTTGTAAATGGAGTGAAATAACAAAACACCCCACCCAGTGATGGAAAAAACAAACAAACACAAAAACGCTTTACGCCACACCCACTTTATGGTCATATCCAAATACAGATACAGTGTAGATACAGAAACAGGCATTATGTTGTATTAAACACAAACATTTCTATTGATTTGCTGTACATAGATTTACATATTTGTCTGCACTCGTCAGCTTGCACAATCGCTACAATTTGCACTTCTGGTAGATGCATTTCATTGCTGTGTACTTCTAATATGCAATGATAGATCGATCTATCGATCTATCTATCTAAGAAGGTTTTGTATGTGACATGGTTCGTACCTGAGATTGTGGAAGGACAAATTTCGCCGGTGACCTGAGGAAAAGAAAAACCACACCATCATCAAGTGGCACAAAATAGCTGAACTTATAAACACATGCAGTTGAAGTGGTGAAGAATTTCCTGTAACGGGAGGAGTCTCGTTATTGAGTGAAAGCGAGACAGATTGAGAGGGAGGTAAGAAAAAAAGGGGGCAAAAAAAATACTTAATTTTATGTAAGCAAGTCGAGTAAGACGGTTCCCTTTAAAAGATCCGACTCAATGAACCGACTCCTTTGACATATCACTAGTAACAACAATAAGGGTTGTTATAAACGTATTCCTATAAACGTAACGTGTGTTCCAGGTTATGCAGTTTATTAACATGGAAAACTATGTTTTCGTGCACACACACCATTGTTTTGGTATTCAATCGTTTTTTTCTAAAAGAAATGAGGTTTTATTTGTATTTAGTTAACCAGTAACGTGTCAGGTGACATGAAGACTGATAAAGACCTACACGACAAACAGCTCGAAAATGAATATGTAAATACATAAATAAAGTCAAGGCTCAAAAAGTGACAATCATGATATTAGTGAATATAAATAAATAAACCACAAACCACAAGCAGGAAGTCCCAAACAGTTCGTATGAATGACAAGCACAAGGGCTGTGTTACAAATTCCTCTGCAGCGTAAAGCAAGTGCACTAGATCGTGCGCGGACACCCTGATGTTAACCCCTAAGTAGTGCAACTAGATACAGCCTAATGATCGGTTTGAAACACAACCTGGCTAAATCCTCCTACAGCTTGATTAGCCGCTTTTTTTCCATGATAAACATCGCTGAGGTTATTAACGCTTTCCTGGGCTCATACCAGGACCCTTGTACTTACACTTGCGGGGACGGGGACAAGTTGACATCCTCCGCCGCGTCGTAAAACTCCTCGGCATCACTCGTATCCGACGCCATTTACAACTCAGCTAGCTTAGCTCCGTGCTAGCTAGCTACACTAACCGAAGCCTCTAATTGGCTTTTAATGCGATGCTCGATTAAAAAAAAAAAACACACGCAAAAAAAAGAAAATGACAGGTTCGAACAGGTCCTATGACTCCCAGGCCGTCTGCTGTGAACTAGCTAGCGTTGGCGCAGAACTAGCTAACAGCTACAACATCACCCAATGAAAAATAATGGGAGAGGCCGCTGTCACTGCCCGATATGCTCTGCGCATGCGCGCAACGTTTTCTTGGCGCCTGCGCACGCGTGAAACACGATCGCTAATCAACTAATTGGCGTTGACCCGGTCGCCATATTGGAAAGGAGACTTTAGATTCTATTGTAAACGAATGCACACGTGCAGGGCTGTAATTCGGATTATATTAAGTTAATTTTTTGCTCAAGATTTGCTCTGTTTCATGCCTTTTCCATCATTAAAATAAATAAAATAATTACAAATGAGAAAGGATATGACTAGCAAACTTTGTAGATGAGAATTATGATTACAATTTAACAAATGGTAAAATGTTTTGTACATTAATGCAAAATAAACATAGATAGATCATGCAATATAACAATAAATGAATTTTTTTTCCAGATGTACTATTTAAGTCCCGCCAGGGTCAGCGAGACCCTCTCTAATGGGCTAAATACTATCACAATCACTAACTTGTGTATATATTTTTATGCAAATATGTATCAAATTATTCCCAATAGTTTATTATCTTCATTTCATAGCTTTTCTCTTAGTTGTGCTACTTCTGGAAGTGTAAGTTTAGGTTCGAGATTTTATTTAATCACATTGCTGCCTTCACATCATGTGTTGCCAGAGTAAAATCTCCCATGAGCCCTTCATAATCAGTTGTGTGGGTACCTTTAGGATAAACATACATGTTGTTTTAACCAATCAAATTTTGAGTTGGCGAAACCAGGGCCCTTTAGCAGGCGTACAATAACATCTGCATTTTCACATCCTTTGATCGGATAATGTGGGCATGCACTAGTGCGAAACTCTGCACTTTGTAGCGCAAATCGTCCATGGGGCTTTTCCCGTTAAAAGCATTTACCTGTAAACGCGTTAAATAAATACTATCAAATAAACAATACAATTTACTAAAACAAATGTAAATAATCAAAATACTGTATACAATATTTGGTATTAAGTAATAACACAAAGAAAAAAAAATTCATTCAAATTAGTAAAGTGAATGTTGATAAAGTGGGGAGCGTCTGTATAAAAGTTAAGTAGGTGGAGCTAAACATAAATGGACTCCGCCCATATATTAATCTATTTACCACAACCCCCTCCCACATTTCATTTTATTTTACCGCGGTTCATTTAGAGATAAAATAAAAAAAATAATAATAATTGAGAAAGTATTTGAAAGCCGAGGTATGACTCTATAAACATATAACTTCTCCTTATAATGATTTATAAGTGTGTAAATAAGCGATCATAAAATAGTGGGCGTGTCTATATAATGATTGACGAATAAGCATTCAGGACCGGAAGATAGTCTTTCATAGTGTTTTTTTTTATATGTAATAACGTTTTAAATAATAGTGTATTAGCAAAGAGCATTAACAATAAATTAAAATATCAATGTTAAATAAAGGAGGTTTTTTTTCCTTTTCGGCGCTCAGCCAATCGCAGTGTTCCTTTCTGGCAACGGAAGTGTCCGGGAGTTTGTGGATGATCGACAGCTCGGAGAGCCAATCCGCGACTCCTTTGTCACCCGCACGCCAATCAGGATAAAAGAGGGCGTGTCCGGCGGAGGGTCCACGAGTGGAGTAGGTTGGAGGGGTTTAAAGAAGAAAACAAGGGCGAACCCCGTCGCTAGAGGTAAAAAAAATCCGCATTTATTAAAGTTTCGGTTGTTTTTGTTTTGTGTAAAAGAATGTCGGAGGTTTATTCGCTCCCCGCTGGGCTCTGTGTCGGTTTGTTCACGGCGCTAATGTGCTACAGAAGCTAAAGGATTGATAGAAACCGGGGCTGTGTTTCACACCGAAACCCTACAGCGCGAGCTCCAGGCGCACGTGACCCACTATAATCTAGCTAATAAACTACTTTAATACATGTTTTTATTTATTATTATTGTTATTTACTATTGTTAGCATTATTCTGATGATGTCTGACTGCTGGTCCGGTTAGCCTAGCCTGCTAACTTTGAGAAGTTGGGAATAAACCTGAATAAACACTAAGAGAAGAGAGAAGCATCAAATAATCCCGATTTTATAGTAAATAAAAAGGAGCAGAATTTCTTTCCCGGATGTCAGACATGATCCGAATGTGTGCTGTAATGTTTGTAAGAAAAAGAAAACATAAACAAAGTAGTAGAAGAGGCTGAAAGTTTTTGTAAACATGGAGGTAGATGTGGAGCGGTTTGACTGTTCTGCCAGGAGATCTGGAGCATCAGGAGAACATCATGTCTGCTTGCCTGAGCATGTGAGGGATTCATGTACGGTTTAGAGGAAACCAACAGTCCACAAATAAAATACAGACAGTGTACAGCAACTGAAACAAGACGTAGACTAAAACAACCAGGATTACAACTAATAACCAAGCGTAGAGGACAGGACATGTTGGTCCAGGACAGAAAGACAACTAACTCGCGATTGTTGCTTGTCAGACAATACGAACATGATTCCCATGTCACGCTGTAGGATCTCAGTTGTCATGTCAAACACTGACATAATACCACATGATTAACTAATGACCAATCAGAGCAGATGGGACATGTAAGTCAGAGACAGAAAGACAACTAATGACCAAGCATGAAACACTGGACACGTTGGTCCGAGACAAAGATGCTACGTATTGGTCTGAGAGAGAAAGACAACTAACGACCGATCACAGAAGATTGGACACGTTGGCTTGAGACAGAAACGCAGCTTGTGACCCGAGCAAAGAAGACGGGACATGTTTGCGTGACACTGAAAGACAACTAATGACCAGGTGTAAAAGACAGGACACGTTCACAATACTACACAAATATCTATCATTAGTATTTCTTCCAACCCTGAAAGTCTACTATGGGAATCCTGATATTAGGTTTTGTCATTTATCGCGATATTATTCTCTCCATATCATCTGATATCTGTTACACTTCCTCGTAGATCAGAGGAGAACAAACTTTCTCGTATGAAGCGACAAAAATCAAACCTGATTGAGGAACCTGAGGTGAAAGTATGTTACATTATGCCAAACTGTATAGCATTAACAACGAAAGTTGCACTGAAGAAATAGAACACAGTTCTGATTCTAATGCAGTTTTACTTTCAGAAGTTTTAGTTCAATGAAACTTATTAGTACAATATGAACATGAAAACAATTTAATTTATAGTACAATAGTTTCCCAGGCTCGAAGTTATTTCTCTGTGTACTTGTAAAATCACCTTAAATGAAAGATACGAAGCAGTTTTAAGCGAATTCAAATTCACATATTCGCTCTGTTTCATTTCTTGCAGCTTCAAAACAATACAAAATGTTTAATTAATTATTAGGTTATAAATGATCTGTATAATAAGTCATTACATGCCATGTGCTTTGTGTCCTGTGTGTACGTCCAGCTGTAGCTCACCTGACATACACTTCGCTTTTCCAAGTTTTCTACGAGTGTTTGTTTTAGTGCAACATGGTGATTACAGTAAAACAAATTCACTTCTGTAATTACCTGGAGTACAATTACGCACAAAATTGTTCCTGTATTTTTAGTTAAAAACTGACTTCTGGTCTGAAATTAATCATGTGTTTGGATGTCACTTAATTTATTGACACTCTGCTATATATGTATGGTCACATTAGATATTTGTGGGCGGAGCTTCATGATCTTTAAATCAGAATCGTTTACACGCGAATCATTAGTGTCGTTGCGATGCGCTTTAAATCGAACACACACTACAATACCTCACCGCGTGTTTCCATGGCGACCGCTCGTGTAGTCCGGTTCGTAAAGCCTGCAAGCTGTTGCTCGCTATGTTCAAGCATGTTTGATCTCAGCCATGAGTCTTGATGGATGGAGCAGAAGGTGAAACGTAGATACTAAAAAATAAGAAGGAGGAAGAAACAGAAGAAGCAACTAAATTGAAGTTCCAGTTTTCTTTGCAGAACAAAGTTTTGCTGCTTCAGTCCCTCCTCCTAAACGCTTTTCTCTTTTATACCTCGTTTCAGTATGAAATCTACTACAGCAAGTCAGAAAAATGTCACATGATTGGCAGCTCTGCTTTTGAAGGACAACAGTTTGCTTTCCATCACCAGTAAGACATTAGGACAAGATGGACAAGGGCTGAGTGATATAATGATTATAAGATTTATACCTCGTGTTGATTTGATTATTTGCGATATCGTCAAAAGTTTTCTTTCCATTGAAAGAATATTATAAACATGCAGAAAACAGCTGGGGTGGGTTTATTGGTCCAAAATAAAAAAAAAGTAGTGAATTTATGAATAAAAATAGATACATTTTAGATACTAATAGATAATTATATTTAAATTAATAAAAAATATTTATTAATAAAAATAGAAGTAGTATTAATCAATCAGAAATCAAATGTACAGGATTCTGAAAGAAAAAATGAAGCCTTTTTTAAAAATCTTTTTATTGCAATTTTGTTTTTTAAATATGAAAAAATTCTGGAAATAATATAAAAAATTAAGTTTATTAAGTAAATGTACTAATAGGCTAAATACTTATTTATAACACTGATGTTTTGTTGGTATTTTTTACATAATTTATAATCCAATATGATCAATTTTATTAGATTTTAAAATTTTGTAATTTTCTCAGACGGAATTACAGAGAATTTATTTTATTTAAAGAAAAAAGCTTAACCTGTAAGTAAGTACACGACCGAATGAAATGCAATACATAGGGATCACATGACCTCGTCTGTCCCTGGAGCACTGTACTGAACTGCAGGAGTGATGGGGATAAATATAAAACGTCCGTCACCTCTGCTGGTGATATTTTAAAAGGCCCGTGACGATAATAATGCGAGTTAAAAATATCGGCGGTAAAAAATAGTGGCGTGCAGCGCGGGCATATGTATTTCAAGCGTGACAACACGGTAACCCTGCAAATCTATAAGCGAGTCGTTCTCATAAATAAGACCCAACACCGTCCTCCTAAACGAGGGACAAATCTCTACCACCACGTCACTGCCTTTAACTGGAAATCATTAATCTCTTTCTCAGAGAGTGTTTGCTCTCCTGGACTGGATGGAGAGAACAGATGATTTAATCAGAAACGTGTTGAAAACGCCATATTGATTTTTTTATTCATTTAGCGTCTAAAAGCATTTACGGCAATTCTGTTAAAGGAAAAAAAAGTTTCTGAATTGCTTTAAAAAAAAAAAAAGTGCTTGCATAGTAACACGGCTAGTTTGGTTCCAAGCTTTGAGGGGGTATTCGTTACGATATCGCCGTGTCGCACGTCTCGAATTAGCCGCGTCGGATATTTAGTCTTCCTCTTTCTTGGTTGTGGCCGCTTATGTAATCTGTGCTCTCGCAGTTGCCATGGGAGCGAGCGGTGTTAAAGCACAGGCCTTCGTTACCTTGTTGTCCGAGCTTTAAGTGTGGCAGCTGGTGCCGTAACCCGGGCCACGTGGCCGTGTCCATCAGTGAGCGTGTTGCTGGGGAGAAACGGACAGGCTGAAAGAGGACATGGAGGCATGCGGGGTGATTAAGTACAAGCCTGTTTGTTCTCCACTTTGGTGCACTATAGGAACCGTAGAGAACAACATTTTGGCGCAAAAATGTAAGAATTAAATTCGTAGTCAGATTTTCGATACGATTTTTTTCCACCGCTCTGAGGAAAACGTTCACACACTACTGCATAAATGAACATTAATGTATTAAACAGACACCCCTTGTCCAGAGCAACTCACAATTATATCCTATTCATCTAACCAGTTCACAATTAAGGGCCTTACTCAAGGGCCCAGCAATGGCAGCTTGGTGGTATGGTTTCAACTCGCAATCTTCTGATCCACAGTCTTTACCACGTTCCCGCTAGCGAGCTCATGTTCCGTTCCTGGTTGCTAAGCAGACCCTGCGTTCTCACGGCAGTGCGGAATGAAAAACCTCATGCTACTGTTACTACGAGATGGCTAGCTAACGAACGGTTAAGTATTTTAGATACACGCGCTAAGCACATCAGCTCTAAATACACATGATCTCAAGGTGGGTCATGTTTATTCACTGTGCATTGCATTACACGCTTGTACTATGTATAGCCGTAGTAGCCATCCATGACAACTGCACGCGGTTATTTAAAGTGAAGGAATAAAGTAGATGTGTTATATGATAAGTTCTACTGTAGGTTAGCTAGCGGTGTTTTGTGATTTATTATTCAAAAATAAGGACTGTCAGCATCTTGGGAGAACATTTCCAAGGTGTTTATTTTTTTTCTTAGAGAAATAATTACTTCATTGGTGTCTTTAGGATCAGAATAACTGTGGTTTTGGACAATGGTTTTCACCACACGGATTGGAATCTAAAGCCTACCAACATGTAACTGTAATCCCCACCCACAAACAAGTTCCTGAGTCAGTCCTGAGTGGAGAACATTTGAGTATTTCAAGATATTTGAATTTCCAAAAGACTCAAAGGTTCCTGGTTTTATTTCTTCAGTTTGTTGAAGTGTAGTCGAATTTTAATTGTCTATTTAACAACTTGTCTTGAGTTTTTAATGTCTTTAAAGCACACCATCTTTATTAGTTAATGTTAGTGAAACACTTGCTATACAGTGCATGTGTAGTTCCGAGAACAATTTTCTCAGGTTTATTTTGTGACTGCAGTCCTGAGGAGTCGACAGCATACGTCGTCCATCACGATGATGGATCGGAATGATGACGTCTTGGTATCGACTTTTGTATTGAATGTGACAGGGGCGATGTCTGTCATATGACTCATAACCCCGAAGGCAAATAGCAGTTCAATTCAAAGTGTTTTTCCATGTTTAGTCAATATCATACGGTGCAGCCACATAATTTCACTGTAGAACTTTTCCAGTTGGATTAAAAAAAAAAAGAAAAAGTGCCTCAAGTTTGGTGTCAGGCCACGTTTTTGGTCTCGAGTCCCAAAGTGTTACTTTGCATGAAAATTCAACATTAAAAACCATCCAGTACAATGGACTAAAGCTCGTAATATTTGCGTTGCTTAATAGGATGCAGCTCATACCGGCTTTAGGCACAAATTGGCATTGCTAATGCGTATAATCTCATTAAAAAAACATTCACAAAATCTGCCAAGTTCGACACGAGTTTGTGTCCCAAGACATAAAATAGCTATAAAGGCATCGAGTTTGTGTCACCAGCTAATGAGCATCCTTTCCGTCTGTGTACTCACAAGGCACAAGGTTTTGTCTGTCACAGTGCAAACAAAAAAAGTGAGAGGGAAAGGATATGCAAATTTGAATTGAGCTTTAAGACTTTGTGTTTAGAACGGCAGATATCTGAACTATGAGGGGGTGTGTGTGTGTGTGTGTGTGTGTGTGTGTGTGTGTGTGTGTGTGTGTGTGTGTGTGTGTGTGTGTGTGTACAGACCATGCATGTTTACATGCTCGTGGTCCAGCTTGTCTATCCGGTATCCAATAATAAAAAAATAACTAGCTGGCAGGCTTGTCAAGCGTTGGCCCAGTCACAGTAATGTGGTTAAAGCGTTAATGTCCTGTGGTAGTTAATGCTCTCAGGTGGTTACAAGATGGCAAGGTCCAACTCCAGAGCTGACCTAGAGTAGGATCCTTTATCGGCTTTAGAATCGCAGGCACTCCAAATTCGAAAATATAGCGACGTGTGGCTTCAGCTGATCGTAAAGAGCTATTCGACTCCCACTCCTCCACAGAGACTTGAGAAGCTGGACAAAATCCTGGTAATGATGGAGATGAAAGTTTTGTCCCAGGAGTGAGGACATAACTGTTTAAGTCTGTTTGTAAAGCTGGTAACAGATTTGATGACTTTCAAGGACACCGTTTGTAGTCCCCATGGACCTGGTGACACTTTTTTTTTTACCCAATTGGCTACCCACACATCTGTGTATACACTTTTTCTGGTATCAGTTCCTGTGTGGAAAATAAAGTTGTGTTCAATTAAGCTTTACAGAGCAAGTTTGCGGTCTCTGAAATTGGGAGAAAAATGGATCTTGAAGCATACTTTATCTAAGCTTTTTGTTTGGGCCCTCAAGTGGCACCCAAGCATCAAGTTTAATTCCAACAGACAACAATGTCCAAGAGCTCAAGGTTGCCCATGCTCACAGGTTTGGAGTGATGGTACACACACTCTCAGAAAATGGAAAAATAAATTAAACAGGTATAATTTGAAATGTCACTCAAATTGTATCTTCTTGAGTTATAGATGGATATTCACCATATTAAGTAGATGGTAGTGTGTAAGGGCATAAAATAAAATAGAGAAAATTGATGCAATTTACTTTTTTTTATTATATTGATTGAATTGGCACAAATGAAATAGATTTAATAAAAGTAAAGTTAAGTGGAAAAACTCAATTGAAGGGCTTACATTTTTTTTGTTTATGGTTATAAGGTTTATATAAAAGTGTGTTTTAGATTTAATATAAAACATTCTACTTAACTGTTGTACTTATTTCAGCATACTTTAACAAATGTCTGCATACAAGAAACACAATATTTATTTACTTATTAATTCAATGTATTTATTCAGAAATGAATTAATCCCTCCTTCATTCATTCTTTCAATCACTCCCTCGATATGCGAAAAAGAGAAATTCTAGATGCTGTACATAAACGCAAAATAATCCTTGTTGCTAGTCATGAAAACGTTGGCAGGAAGTGGCAGTGATTTTGCGCACACGCTGAACACAATCAGGTTTTTAATATGTTTGTGAGGGAATTCGGATCATATTTCTTATGTAAAACAAGGATTTTATTCAGTACACATGCACTGAACCAAAAGTTCTGTTCTGAAACGTTGTTCTGAAATGTTACATCCCGTAGTAGCAAGCCGTGTCTAGAACTTGCGTATTTTGTATTTGGTCTTATCAGACTTTGCTTTTTCCCCTCGGTGACCTTATTTAGGACTTGCTCTGGACTTGAGTACGAGCACAGACCTGCATTTGAGCTTAAAACGATACCCCCATGAAATCATCTCGAAAGAGCTGCTGTCCTGAGACTTGACCTGGACCAGTGGAGCAAGTTGAACGATACATCTATTACCACAGATTACCTCGCTGGCACATTCTGACACCTGGCTTCCTATTCGATCCCGAACCCGTGTCGTTTTACTTTCCTCTAGCCAGAGACATGGATTATAAATAAAGCAGCCAGTTATAACTGCTCATAAACACACCTTTAAACTTCAGATTATCACCAGGCATTCAGAGGGTCAGAGGTCAGGACCAAAAAAAAGGCAACAGGAACCTATTGGTGCTAGGGAAAGACCAGGGGCATTGTACATTAGAGTACAGTGTTTCCTTGCTGACCAAATGGTGGGAAAATTTTGTAATTTGAAACTTGGATCTGCTGTAAATAGAAAATCTTTGGCCAAAAGTTGTACTTCAAAGCCTTTTTAGTATCATGGTCTTATCCTCAGCTGGTGATTTTCCTTGCCACTGTTTATTAGCATCTGCACACCTTCAGACGTCTCTCGAATTTATGTCGCGTACACTTCGAGCAAGTCCTAACCGAATCCAAGTTTCACTTCGGTCTCTTGGCTTTGCTCGATGCTGATGTAATCCACGTTTACTGCTTTTTAGCCCTTTGCTTAATTACTGCAGAGCTCTCAGACTCTCTCTTTCCCAAACCTCGCTTCTCTCTCTCTATCTCTCTCACTCTTTCTCTCGGCTGAACCCTGCTCGTGTAACCCAGCAGGGTGTTCGGACTCCCAGATGGCAGACAACGCCTCGAAAGTATGAGCTGCAGCAATATTAATAGACGTGCCATATGCTGTCCAGGCTTCCCGAGTGAGCCGAGACGTAAAGGGGAAAGAGATCAACGGGAAGGAATGGTGAAGTCAGAATTGTTTGTGGTATTATGATGATCTATAGTAGATAAGTGAAGTGGGAGAAGTTTTGTAAAGGGCTGGTGAGGTGGCCAGTTTGAGGCGACTTGAACCTCGTTGTAACACACGGCCTTGAGGTCCTTCCTGCTCATATTCAGAATTTTTCTAAAGGCTGCCAGTGTTAACTCTTAACCAGTAGGTTTCTCTGATACAATGACTTCTGGTAGAACATTCAAGTAAATTTTAATTCAGAGTCTAGCAAGGAACAAATTTCTAAATCCTTCAGGTTCTTGAGCATATCAAACCTGGTTAATGATGTAAGATCCACAAAAAGGATTGAAGATCTGTTGTTCACAGGCCTTTCCACCGACGTAGAGAATGAAGAAATGCTCAATTTTTTTCGTCATCAGATATTCTGACTTCTTTTATACCTAACACCTGGTGTTTCATTTCCGGTACGTGATTCGGAGCATCTCTGTAACACAACCAGATAAATTCTTTGATAATGTTTGTTTGTAAAGTCTTTAATAGCCACGAATGCTGAAACTAGCAAGCGATTGGCTGGTGTTAATTTTTTTATTTTTTTTGCAAGTTCTCACTGGTGTTTTCTGTTGCAGTGGTGCACTGTGGCTGAGTGCGCGGGAATGGACTACCCTGTGCATCGAGGGGACACCATGGCCATGGGGCTGCACGACAGGTACTGTGCAATGTATGTCCTTTTTTTTTTCTCTCCTTCACTGTTTCTTGATATATTTCTTGTTGCTTTTATATTGTGCAAAATTCATTTGTTCCCTGTATGCCACCCATGTGTGACAGCCACGATTTGACGATTTTGTCAATGCTACTACGTCTGTTTTACTTTGAAGGAAAATTTTCTTATAATATCAGACACACAAACGATTGCAGTTCTTCAGTCACGGGTCTATCATGAGAGGATCTTGGTTTGAAATCGATCACAGTTTTTGTTATTCATAGAATACAGCCAAGATTTTTCCTCATTTAGACACAAGGCAGGTACTGATGTAGGTGAGGTGAGGAGGCCTGTGGTGCAGTCAGTGTTTACATTCATCCAAAAGGTCTTTAATAGGGTTTATAGCCAGAAACCCATGAAAAGCAGATATTCATGGAGCTGGCTTTGTGCATGCTGGAACAGGTTTGGGTCTCCTAGTTCAAATACTCCCTATATGATTGTGTCCTCCAACAGTTTGATCAACGTTTGAACAATAAACAGTGAACTTCTGGGAAATGCTCACTCTAGAACCCAGAGGTTGGCTCATCAGTTTTAATAATTGATTGCTTTAACTATCGGCTATCGGCAAAAATCCATACGGATAGTTTTTCCGGTTCGCTGTCATTACAAGAGTGGCCTCTGGAGACCACACACCACGTGCTGTTTGTTTTTACATGCCAGACTGCGTGCTGCACTGAGAGTGCTGTATTATGACGATTATTTATCATCTATTAATATCATTAGATTTATTCATTCGTATATTCATATTTACTTTCTTAAGCAACTTTTTAATGATTCAGCACTTTTTTTTTTTTTTTTTATAAAATCGTACCGTTGCTTTCTTTCTCTTTTCCATTTGATCATAATTGTTAAGTGTATTCATTCAATATTAAATTAGAGTCCCGTTTTTTTGTTTTTTTTTTTGTTTTTTTTTTTTAAGCGTTTTGATTCCTGAGAAGGCGGAATGTCGGGCGTTTATTTGAACAAGGCTCAAGTAGATTGAGTCTCAAAGCGCTGATTACTGTTTATCCTTTCCAGCCCAAGATGTTCTCCAATGTAGGATCCATGTGTGGGTCTTCCTTTTTTTTTCCTTTTTCAAGTGGTGACTCAGACCCTTGAGTGGGATGATGAGTGTGTGTAAGTGTGTGTTTGTGTGAGCGTGTGTTGGATTATTTATATTTTAGGGCATTTAGTGTGTGTGGGTTGGAGGAGGGGTTTCAGCAGAAGGTATGCAGTGTGTGGACTGATTAAAATGGGCAGTTAGATGCTACACCTCTCATCTTGAGGTACTGCAGAACACGACGTTTGGTCCTCATTAGGTTATGAGTGTGGCTTTTATGGGACGTGGCATCGTGGCAAAAGTTCCTGTGTATGTATGTAGGTGAGGTGACGTGAGGAGGTCAGAGCTGTAAATAGAGTTCTTCCACACACATGGAAAGCAGATCTTCATGAAGGTGCTTCGTGCACAGCGGCATTGTCGTGCTTTTGTGCCGCTATTTTGTATATTTTTTGTGGCGTAGAAAAAAAACATGACTTTAATGCAGCACTGTATAACTGTATAACAACGAAGGAGAAGGAACCATGCTCCCACCACCATGCTTCACCTTTAATGCTCTCCTGGTTACCATCAGGTCCTTTTTATTTCAAGGTAGCAACGCTGCAAAACATAGAACAGCTCATGGTGCTGAAGGTATATGAATATTTATGCATGCCATTTTTCTTTTTTTCTTCTTCTCAAAAGTGCTTGCTCAAGCTGAACGAAAGGGCTCCTGTCATCACACGGATGAGTCTCTCTCTCTCTCTCTCTCTCTCTTTCTCTCACCACCGATCCACTTTTATAAAATGCTAAACGCAGATTAATGGAGGATTTCCTTTGAGCACTGCCAAAAATACTCGGGGCGGATCAGTCGCCCAACACGCCACACGTTCCCGCTTTCCTAATGCGCTCCGATTCCTGGCTTCGTTTCTTCACGTGAGGAACGTGCCCATCTTCCTCTTTTACCACATCACTTCACTTTTTTTTGTTTGTTTGTTTGTTTTTTTTGTTTAGGGTTTCTGATAGTATAAAAAACTGCTTTCGTGTTTTCATTGTGCTACGCTGACTTTTCAGGTCTTTATGTCAATCTAGTTCATAAAACATTTCCAGAATATTATTTAACATATGAATATTATAATATATTGTTTGTGTGTATATTTACATACACAGATGATACCAGAGTTACGACGATTCGGCTTAGGATTTATCAAGCTCATGACGACGATCGCCATGTAACAAAATTGTAGAAATATTAGAAGGTTTGTGCGTGTTTCCTTTTCTCCTGGGTTTTCTCACCGCCATGCTCTCCGCTCTTAATTACCCCTAATAATAGACTGCTAGGAATAGCCGAACCTCTGCACACCGCACATTTAGCACTTAATTAAACGGGAGTGGACGCGGTACTGCGTGTGTCTCCGGGACGTCGGTGTCTCGTACGAGCGTGTCTGAGTCCTCAGTGCCTCGGACGTCCAGCAGAGGGTACAAGCTCAGAGTGCGTCTGGAGCCTAGGCAAGTGTGTGTGTGTGTGTGTGTGTGTGTGTGTGTGTGTGTGTGTGTGTGTGTGTGTGTGTGTGTGTGTGTGTGTGTGTGTGTGTGTGTGCACCTTTTCCCCCTTTAAGCCTCTTTAAATGTATGATAGTGTCCCGTCTTTCTCTCTTTCCGTCTTCCTCTGTCTGTAAGTCAAACCCACATTTGTGTGTGTGCTCGCTGTGTGTCTCATCTCTGCGCAACAACTTTACGTTGATCCAAGAGAAAAAGCGAGACAATCCTGACACTCGTCATGTCACACTCCCGTGGCTCGCACTCCGAGCAGCGCCGTCTCCCTCGACGTGTTGTCAGCTTCTTCAACGGAGACGGACATAATCGCAGAAATGACTTCTCGTCCTCCTGCTCTCTCTCTCTCGCGCTCTCTCTTTTTTTTTTCTGCTTGTTTCCTTTCGTCTTTGGAAGAGCACTGACCCGGCAGGAGAGGGGAAAAGCCCAGAGGCGGAGCTCGTGTCTTCGTTCCGCGTGTCCAACAAGGCAGTTCACTCTCTCTGTCTCTGTCTGTCTCTCTCAGGCACTCTGATAGAGATCATCCATCCATCCATCCACCTTTCCATCCACCTATCTGTCTGTCTGTGGAGTCATCATGAATAAATTCTTCACATAATATAAACTTATTAATTAATATTTATTTCATCACTAATTATTTATTCATTACTAATTAATTATCACTAATGTAATAAATGGGTCAGAAATTAAAGTGGTGATAAGTAACATAGAGAATGAAGGAGCATGAAGTGAACATCAGCTTAATAAAAAGTGGACCAATATAAATCCAGCGTCTCTCTATCTATTTATCTATCTTTATCTCTCCTACTCTCTCTCTCTATCTATTTGTCTATCTTTATCTCTCCTACTCTCTCTCTATCTATTTATCTATCTCCATCTCTCCTTCTCTCTCTATCTCTCTCTCATTGACTATTTTCTCTTTCACTCTCTCTGACTCATTTACTGTCTATCTATATCTATCTATCTATCTATCTATCTATCTATCTATCTATCTATCTATCTATCTATCTATCTATTTTAGTCTCTCTCTCTCTCTCTCCCCTCCTTTCCCTACCTCTCTCCCTCCCTCCCTCTTTCCCTCCCTTCCTCCCTCTCTCTGTCTGTCCCTTCCCTCTCTCTCTCTCTCTCTCTCTCTCTCTCTCTCTCTCTCTCTCTCTCTCTCTCTGTCTGTCCCTTCCTCTCTCTCTCTCTCCCTCTCCCTCTCTCTCTCTCCCTCCCCCCTCCTTTCCCTCCCGCCCTCCCTCCCTCCCTCCTCTCTCTCTCTCTCTCTCTCTCTCTCTCTCTGTCTGTCCCTTCCTCTCTCTCTCTCTCTCTCTCTCTCTCTGCAGTCTGCTCCTCCTTCACTCACACTGCCACTCTTCCCATCCTCTGGTACGCGCTCGGCTGCAGCGCCGCTTCTCGTTGATCTTCCGGCTGCGCTACGGGTTTTTACACTGTGTGTTTTACACGGTCTTCTCCTCGCTGTTCCGGTGGACGTGTTGTTCCTCAGGAGATGTTCAGAGATGTTCGGGGCGTTTGTGGGTTTATTTTTTATGCTGTCCGGACCTCAGTGTTGCGCGTTCGGCTAATGACTAGCCCGCGCTGCTAAGATCGGAGCGGAGCCGCCTCTCCTTCTCTTCTCCCCTGGCCTCGGGCATCAGCACCACAGCGCACTAACACAGTGTACCGTCTTCCATCTCCTCCTCCATCATCATCATCATCATCATCATCATCCTCCCCCTCCTCCTCTTCTTCTTCTCTCAGCTTCCTCTCGGCCCGGACCCGGTGGGATGGAAGCCCTCCCCGGAAGCTTGTTCTCAGTTCGGATCTCGTGATACATTTAGAAATAAAAGCAATAATATACTGATTATTATTTTCTCCACCGAAACATGCCGCTGAAATGGAAAAGCGCTTCTCCTGTGAGCTGGAAATTCCCCGTGCCTGTGCTTAAGACCTCGCGCTCCTCTCCGTTATCCCCGGCGTACATGTGAGTAGAACCCCGTCACATCACATCACATCACAGCGCAGTGCACCGGGGACTCAGACCCTCTCCTCTCCGTGTGTGTGTGTGTGTGTGTGTGTGTGTGTGTGTGTGTGTGTGTGTGTGTGTGTGTGTGTGTGTGTGTGTGTGTGTGTGTGTGTGTGTGTGTGTGTGTGTGTAAAACGTGAACACATTTATTTTTCGTTTAGATTTATGTCGGTGTTTATATTTCCGGCCTCCTCTCCGTTCCGCCGGTACCGGAGGAGGATGAAACCATGCCCCGGGTTCAATGTGAGACCGACGCGGGAGGGGGTGGATGGGGACTGGGGTACAGGGGGACAGGGCAGCGACAGGGCAGCTGGTACTGGTATCTATTGCATAGTATTCTATTAGTACAAACTGGTACTTTCTCTCTGTCTATCTGTTTCTCAATCCCTGCACAGATCTCTACCCTTCTCTTCTCTTTCTTTTTCACGCTCTCTCTATTTAACATTATCTGCCTTTCACTCTGTCTGTTTGTCTTGGTGTCTTTCTCACTTTCTCTGTTTGAGACACAGACAAAAAAGCAATCACTTTATGTCTCTGCCTCATTTTTACTCTCTTTCTCTCTCACTGCCTCTATCTCTCTTTCTTTTTGTCTGTCACTCATTTCTCTCCCTACTTTTCTTTCTTTCTGTACTTACTTCTATTTCTGTTTTGTCAGTCTCTCTCTCTCTCTCTCTCTCTCTCTCTCTTTTTTTTTTTTTTATTACTCCATAACATTTCCATATCATACTTTCACTTCTCAGACATGGAGCGTAGCAGCAGCTCGTATCCGAACCCCAGTGCGTGGTGTTGATTTCAGAATTGTGTAGGAAAGATCAGTGTGTCCTGCTGAAGTCCATGTGTGGCTCCATGTAATCGAACATCATCTCAGCAGGACAGATCAGCATCAACTATATAATCGTTCCATATCTAAACAGGATGTGGGCGTGTCTGGCTCTTCAGGTGCAGGTGTCGAGAGATTTGTTTAGCTGCTCGCTCTGTTGACAGTGTCAGGTTGGATAAGATTCACCAGGGCCTGTTGGTTGTAAATGGGTCAGGCATGTCGCTATGACTTCCTGTTTCAGGAGGAAATGCTCATTCCACATTTTCTGCGGTTTGTAAAAAAATATATAATGTAAAATATTTATATCTTATTAAAAGAATATGGCGTAATGCAGTACTTATGCAATTCCTCTCCATCCTGGATCAGATTCACTGGAAGGGACACATGATGTCGCATCAATGTTGACCTTATTCCAACCCCACTGGAAATGAGTGGGCGGGGCTTTGGTTTCGGAGGCGTTAATTAGTATTAATCCGCAGAGTTTGCAGCAAACGTTCACCTCAATATCTTGTCCTTTGACATATGCTGAGGTGATTTTCGCTTTTGCAAAATTCGGCAGCGTGCTACTTGCTGGCTTAGCTAGTTTTTCGTACATGTTGGAATCCTGAAGCTAAGACTCATGCACTGAGGAATTGGTTGCGTTCATTACAATTTTACTGCAGTCTTCAGATACATGTAAAACCCAGACATTCATATTTATAGATTGTGTTGTGTGTGTGTGTGTGTGTGTGTGGAGACAATACATTTTATGAACGCAACTATTGTAACTTTTGTCAAATGCAGGGAATAAAATATTTCAGGATCACTGTGGTGGTGTGCGTTCATGTTCCTGTGTGTGTGTGTGTGCGTGTGTGCGCGTGCGCGTGCGCGTGTGTGTGTGCGCGTAGAGTGTGAATGGGGGCAGTTGGTGATTGTGCCTTGTTTTTGTTTTATTTTGCACTTGAATCGGACAGGACCGCCAGCATGGAAAAATACAGACCTGGCAACCCCAGTACAATATTACACTCCCTTCCAATTACATTATTGACTTAGTAATGTATTTAAACCTGTGTGTGTGTGTGTGTGTGTGTGTGTGTGTGTGTGTGTGTGTGTGTGTGTGTGTGGTGACTCTGTATCAGGGACTTGTTTAGATCAGCTTTATTCAGCAAACCCAGCTGTGGCCTTGTCGCTATTTGTGTGTGTGTGTGAGGGATCGAGAGTTCTGCTGTAGGGTGCTTTTGTCCTCTTACTGTGTCTCCTAACATTCCCTCTAATGCTGGTGCCTACCCTGTGTGTGTGTGTGTGTGTGTGTGTGTGTGTGTGTGTGTGTGTGTGTGTGTGTGTGTGTGTGTGTGTGTGTGTGTGTGTGTGTGTGTGTGTGTAGGGCGTCGTAGGCAAGGTAGGCTATATTTAGAGAGCTCAATCTGCTGGATCCGTCTCTGCACTTCATGGACACGTGGCTGAATTAATTCTCTTCCTCTCTGTCTTTCTCTCGAACACAAACACACACACTGCAATAAAACATTAACCACCTTCGAAATGAGTATCTCATAGAGACAGCGTGTGATATAAACCACCTCTGATGAACAGCATTATGTACGTACACACACACACACACACAGAGAGACACACACAGACAGGCGGGTAGCTCTATTTTTAGTCACCAAAACCAACTCTGAATTCCTACCGAACCAGCACACATTCTTCTCTTATTGTTCTTGTGAAACACGCACACACACTCACACCCACGTATAAACACATACACACACTATAATATTTCAGTTGTCCTCCAAGATTCATGTCAAGAGATCAAACGTGTGTGTGTGTGAAAAAGCATAGTTAACGGCTGTCCGAATCTTGTTGCTAGGCAACCTGGTGTATATACCTTTAAACCATTAGCTACTTAGCTAGCTAGTCATTTCTTCAGACAAAGGCACATGAAAGGCCGAGTGACTATAAAAACGTGACAAAAATGTCCGGCTACATTTCACTCAGATATGTCGATACGGCGTTGATTAAACCACTCCGTATCACCACAGTTACACCGTCAATACACATAGCGTTGTCTGTTTTGTGGATTGTGACGAGGAGTCGTAATATCTAAATCTACCCATAAGCAGGAGTGTATGAGGTATTGCACAGTCGGATATGATATTGTTGACCCATGGATGTGTTTTAATAAATACCACGTAATAAATACCACGAATGTGTTTTTCTAGGGTTTTTTAAAATCATACTATGTACCAGTGAACGTCTATAGTATATGCAAAATGTTTCTGTATGTCCCATAATTCTTGAGCTTTTAAAAACAGGGTGTGGAAGAATAGTTTCGGGGCAAATAATGAAAGAGTTACATCTTGTTTACTTATTGCTTTTTGTCAGAATTTCCCTGTTGAAATATCGATCGTGCGATTTTCGTTATTAGCTCGTCAGCCGACGCTTTCTGTATTCCTGTGAGAATTTAGCGCTTTGCTGAGTCAGCGGGCGAGGTCAGCGTTCACCCTGGGTCCAGTGATCGTCAAACTACGAGGTGAATCAAGGCGTGGTTCTTGAATCAGTCATATTTTTGTCAGTGTTATTTTTAAACGTGGAATTATGGGTAGGGATCCTCAAGCAGCTCAGGATAAAACGTGGACAGAAATAATGAGACGCCTGACTTTTAGGACCATATGTGGTTCTTCTCATAAATTTGGAGGCACACTGTTTGTATAGGACATCTTTGGATGCATCAAATGTTCCCTTTTTAACAAGGAGATCCGAACCCATGCCAGCATTGCATGAGTTGTATTTGGTGGAAGATCTCCTTCTATAGAGCTCCAACTGGACTTGAAGAACTTTTTGGATGAATACGAACGCTGTCTGAACCCCAGGCTTCCAAACATCCTCACCTACACTACTTTACTAACACCTCTGTTGCTCAAATCTAGTGGAAGAACATTTTAGAAGAATGGAGGATGTTATTACAACAAATGGAGTGTAAATGTGACTAAGTGAACACTTCCTAGCTAGGCGTCCTCCTGCCAAATGCGGGGTGGGGAGTGCCACGTCTCAGTCAACTGACTGTCACATAACCATTTTAACATAATTGCCATAACCGTAACGTGTCATCCGTTTTTGTCGCTTCTTTTGCCCTCGTACGCCGTTAAGTAACCGAAAATGGATGTCATGCGAGCAACAGCTGTTCTCTTACACACCTCATTTTATTCCTCTAAAAACACATTTATCATATAATGGGTCTTTCCTCCTCCATCATTTCTCCAGCAGGAAGGAGAAAGAAAGACTGCGAGGAGAAGGAGGACGTCTGATGCATCACACACACGCACACACATTTTGCACTCCGCTCTGGCGTCATGGACAGAGGTGTTTAATCTTGCAGTGATAAAAGGAAACACAGGGATTTAATTTTCACCTCAAACCAGTGATGCTGAGATCAAACGACAACACCAGACAGTACAGATTCTTACATTTTACACGGAAAATAACCACACCGTGTCTCGGTCTCACTTTGCACGTGCAATCGTTCTAAACGCACGTGACAGGCGCGATATTTTGAGTTTTGATACACAGTGGATAAACAAATTTGTGATTCTGTACTATTGAGTTTTTCGGGTTTTCTAAAATATAAAATTAAGAATTTGTAGAATTTTTTTTTTTTTTTTTATAAAACAAAGGCTAAAGGCTAAATTCGTCCACACTGAACTGTCTAAAAACGCTTGCATCGTTGTGAACAAAAAAACAACAACTATTCAACGTGCATCATTTCTGCCCGGGGTTTATTTACTTTCGGCTTTTTGAAACGTCTGCGTTTTCAAATTTATCCATTTCGGAGAGCGTTTTGAAAAACTTCTGATGGCCAAAGAGAGAAGGAAAAATATGCGTCTTCAAATGAAATCGTATTAGTGTGGACATGGCCAAAAAGTGTTTTTCTTAATGGACCTTAGTTCTGTTTTGTAGTTTCTTGGGGAAATGTGCACAAACAATCTTTCTGGTGCTGTAGGATTGAAGGGGTTACAGTATTAAAAATGAAAACGATGAACATTGCCCCGTATTTATAATCGGCAATTTAATAAATAAGACTGTGCATCGAACGTGGTGTCTTTATAATATGGTCAGGAAGTCTGCATGTATGAGTGTGAAAAAATCTGATGGAACCCTGAGACGAGCAACTTGTGCATTTACTATACTAATGGACATCTCGATTTTTATCCGACTCATGGAAATTGTCAGCAGGGCCGTTTAGCTCCTTTAATAAATTGAGTAGTTAATTAAAAGATACTAAAGATGCAAGTTTATCTAACGACAGATGGAAAGGATCGCCTTAATAATCTTCTTGTTCTGCTAAACGACAAACAGCACATCCGGGAAGCCTTGATGTTTCAGCCTGTGACACAATAAGCACATAGTAATAACCACCTTGGCAGGCCATAAGAACAGCGTTGATAAACACTGGCCTGTTGCCAAAGTTAACTGCTGACCCCTGGTGTACAGTTTCTTTGTACAATTGGGCCCGAGTGAGACATTTAGCTTGACAAGCTGTTCGAATTAGAGGCGCTTTGTGGTCAAATTACACCAAAGGTTAAAGACCTGTCACAATTTATAGGCAGGTACCATTGTAGATCACGGCATAGCCAGGTTTTTGCCTCAGCGTGCACTCAGACAGCAGACAAGCCACAACTCTTCCAGCCTGAAAGTTAAAGTTCTACTAAGAAGTAATAAAGTGGATCAGATGTTGGACTTCTGACCAGAAGGTAACGGGTTAAAATTCACTGATGGGTCCTTAAACAAGGCCCTCAATTGCTCAGCTACAGATAATTGAAGTGGCTCTGGATAAGGGTATCTGGAAAGTGCTATAGCGTCTGGTTTAAATCTCGGTGGTTGCAAAGATGCACTATTGGGTTAAACCTTTACTAGCGCAAGCTTATCTTAAATTGGATTGGCCAATTTAGTTAATAAATTGAGTTGTGGAATAACCAAAATTTGAGAGAACAACCATAAGCCACAAGCTTCATCTTCTTTCTAGTTAACTTGCTATAAATTCCTACCACCTCCTACCTAACAACTCCTACCCAAGAACTCTTAGTGGGCAGCCTGGTCATGTGTAAAAAGTGGCCAGAAATATAGTTCTCAGCTTATACAGTTCCAAAATTACTCACGTCGGGTAACGGGTTCAAATCCCACAGTCACCAAGATGCCACTATCGGGTCCTTTACCAAGACTCTCAACCTCTAACTGTGCAGTTGTATTTATATGAAATGTCTCGTCGTTGCTCTTCTGTAAGTCTCTGGATTGCGGTATGTGCCAAATGCTATGAATGTAAATCATCTGCAGATGCGACAGTGTTTGCATCAAAAGTCAAACGCAAACTGTATCCTTCATCCTGGTGAGTTTTCTGTGTGTGCGTTCAACGGCATGATGGTGAAGTAAAAATGGCCTGTCATGGGTTTTGCAGTAGAATTTTCTAGTACATTTTGTTTTGAAATACATGTCTATAATCATTTCAGTTTGTACTGTTTCAGGCAAACAAACCCCTTAGACTTTAGTGTGGGGTTTAAATCGAGTGGAGCACTGCTCATTAGTTTCTGAGTGGTGGATGTGAAAGAGAATGGTGGGAGGATGAAGGGAGCTTATTGAATGGTGATACATGAAATAAGCATCGAACGTGAAATGTCATGGTGACGAGATGAAGTGGAGAGCACTTGAGCCGCATAACGGTTCGCATTAACATGTGCGTCTGGGAAAAGTGGCTAATCATGTTAGTACTTTAATTTAGTACAAAAGGGAATACGGATCCAAGTAAACATTACACCTCTGAGTAAATATGTTTGGAGGTCTGAGTACTGAGAAAGTAACCACTACGAAGTGTTTTCAAGACTGGTTGTGTAACACACCAGCAGATGGCAGCACGAGACTGCACACGCAGTCACAGGGAGCACGGACCTTCATAAGTCAATGTGCCAAAAGGCATTGTCCTGTGAGCATCGGGAGCTGTGGAACTGGTGCTATTTTGATCATTTGAGTTACGACATCTGCAATTCTGACCACGTGCACAGCTCTCTCCGGAAACAACACAATCTCGCTTCTACACCCACCCTACTCGCCAAACGTGTCTCCTGCGGATTTTCCCTTCTTTCCGAAGATGAAGATGTACTTCAAAGGTTGCCGTTTTGACACCATTGAGGAGATCCGTCACGAATTGCAGAAGGTCCAGAAGTGACAGGAACACTCTGAGCGCTGTATTGCTGTGCAAAGGCACTATTTTGAAGATGCTTGTGTGTAAATAAAGTACTTTTTTGTAAACAGAGCGAGTGTAGTTTCTCTAACCTTCTGATGGTTCTCATCGGACCCTCTTTCATCATCTGAGTGATACCATCTCATACAATTTAGCAAACAACCTAAATTTGTTTTTTTAAATGAGATTTATTACTCTATTTTAGTTTGAGGTTGTTTTGTCCAAAAAATGATGCCCATTTCTTTCGTCTGCATTTTCTACCCCTTATTTTTTTCCAGCCTTAAAGGCAATTGCTTACTTTTAAAGGCTTAAAAGCAATAGTCTAACTGCTATTGAAGAACCTGTCTTGTGTACCACTACTCAAGATAAATAGAGCCCATAAAACCTTCTTAAGCACTCGCATAACCAGTCCCCGAATACACATAACGCCCCCCATTCAAATGTCGATGGAACTTGTTGGACTCAGATTGCCAGCTCAGAATGCAGCTCTTAGTCTGTAATGGAGCAGAATTCATGAGATCGAGCACAAAAGTGGTTGAAATGACCGTCCTTTTTCAGTTAAACAAGTGAGGCCAAAAAAAACTATGAACGTTCTACTCGACAGCTATGGTAACCATGGTGACTGATCATCCAATTTGAATATCTGTTGTTACTCAGCAAGTGGACTTCATCACATCACAGATCATCTGATGTGGCTTCTGTGACCATCATCGGTTCGGCCAAGGAAGGCGACTTCTGTTTTCCTTCTGAACCAACGCTCATTGTTTTTGTCTGTTTTTTTGTGATGCGTTTTTTTTTTTTATGGTCATTTGCATTTACAAGACAACCATCAAACACGTTGACATTTTGCTTGGCGAACACACGGACCCAGCTGGTTGAACCTCGTCTCATCGCCTCGACTTAAAAGAGAGAAAAGAGCAAAAGGTGTGTTTGTGTGCCCGAGCTTGGAAATGTTCCAGCCGAGTTGAAAGTGATGTCGGGTAATAATAGCGGAGTGTGTCGAGGTCAGTCTGTGTGTGTGGTAATAACAGATGTTCTTTTGACCACTACTTGCAGCACCCGTCCTGCACCTTCTAATGACGCTCTGGGTGCAAGTGTCCCTTAATGATGAATTATTAAAGGAATATTTTATGCTAATGCCACAGTGGGAGACCAAGATAGAGTGACTCCGAGAGAGAGCGGGAGAGGGATCTCGTTTCGACCTTTATTCAGCTTGACCAAGAGTAATTTTCCTGCTTATATTTCCTTTCTTTATCTATCTCACTCTGTCATCAACAGAAGAACAGCAATCGTTCGCTATTAGGCATGTGCCGAATATCGGTTATACAATATTCATCCTGTGCTGTCGTATCATTAGGACTGACCTGGCCAGCATTGTGCAGCTTTTGAATATTCGTTGGTAGTCATGAATATTTACTTATATTTACAGTAAACCTTTGGATGGATTAGGTGTGCACTGGAAACAAGCCAAGATTTGTCCAAGAAAGAATTTTTTTTCCTATACCTTATTTGTCCAGCAGTGCAACAAGAAAGTCCTTACCAGGTTCATCCAATAGTGCAACGAGGGCACACCTGTATACATTACACCAATGTTTTTCTTTTATTCCTTTATACCATGGGTCTTCCCCTGGTGGTCTGCGGTGGTACTGCAGGGTGTTTGCTAATTAATGCAAAATAAAAGAACAACTTAATAAATTGTCATTTTAATTGCTAAATATATTTGTCGGGGTTTTTTTTTTCTCTTAAGATTTGAAAATATATGAAAATGTACAATCATACATGTACAACAACATTTGTCTTAATGTATTATAACTAGCGTAATACTTTATTCAATATGAAAGTGTCCACAACTGTGAGAAATGTATTCAGTAGTGTAAGTCCTGTTTGTTCAGTGTTAGAGGGGAAAGTCCTTTTCTACTTTAACAAGATTTGTCCTCTAGTACATACGAAGCGAGTCCTTTACACTTGAGCGCTTTCTCCTATAGTGTAAAATGAAAGTCCTATAAAGTACCCTAACAAAATATGTCTAATAATAGAAAATAGAGATCTTTTATATCTTAACCAGCTAAATGATACGGACATAAAATCGCTCATCTTAGCCACTCTTTTCTTTTAAACCCTTTTTGTTCCAACCTAATGCTTTTTTTTTTTTTTTTTATAACAGTGCTTTGTTATAGCTGCTGTATTTCTTTCCTTTTTTATTACTATGGACTTCCTTTAGGCTTGCAGATCATTGCACTCACTCTTTAATGGCAAACATTGAATTGCACAGAGGGAAGGAAAAAAATAGCATGTTTCAACAACCTCATTATCGATCCAAATGCTTTCTTTGTCGGTATGAGGGAGTGACGATGTCGAACCCCGCCACCCATAGCTTCACTTAAGATTAGGCTCGGTATTGATGCTCCAGGCAGCCATGCAAGGATTAATGTGGATTAAATGTCCTTGCTAACATCATTAGGGCATTATTTCAGTATTACTGTAATGCTCCGAGCAGGACTGACTTTATTTGTATGGAACCATCAATAGCACCATCTGTCGATTTCGAGTCTATCATGCTGCTGAAGTATTTCATCAGCTCAACTCACTAGTGAGGAATTGAGGCATGTGTCTGCTTTTGAGACGATACGCCAGATGAAAGATGGATAGAAAGTCCTCGGTTCGATGTATATGTTGGCGCTTGGGTTACAGAAAGGGGTGGACAATTTTCATTACATTTCTGGCAAAATTTCCATGGGAGCTTTATTTTTGAGAATTTTGGAAAAAGTTGGAAACTTACCAGGAATGTATGGGAATTCATTGGAAATTTGGGGAAATGTGTATATAAACTGTGCCGGGTTTCGAGACTATATCTGCACTAATCCGAATACATTAGTCTGAAACCGCTCATGTGCAGAACAGCGACAATTCGTAATTCTCGATGAAAACGTCGCTTTTTGAAAACGCTCTCAAAAGTGAATAAATTTGCTCCTGAAAACCACTACACATTTCTGGTCATTGCTACGATGTTTTAAACAGCCGGAAAGTAAATAAATTCGCAGGTGGCAATGACTAGAAAAGCTGCGTATTAGGTGACTACAAATATTCGTTTCCAATATTCGTGTGTGTGTGTGTGTGTGTGTGTGTGTGTGTATGTGTGTGTGTGTGTGTGTGTGTGTGTGTGTGTGTGTGTGTAGATCCCTGGTGGAGGATGATGATGCTCATATGAAGGTGTCCCTCGGCTGTGGTGAGATGGGGCTCTCCGCCCACCTGCAGGCGTCCAAGACGGGCAACACTCGCTTCTTCACCAGTAACACGCACAGCTCTGTCGTCCTGCAGGTAAGCGTGTGTGTGTGTGTGTGTGTGTGTGTGTGTGAAAGAGACCCCACTAGAAACAATACGTCTGTGTAGACCAGAGCTCCCTACTTATGAGGACTTATTTTGTCCATTACTCATCCGCATCACATCCGGATTTGTGTTGTGTGTTTGATCAGTGTGAGAAACGAACCGCTGTGGCAGGACGCGTCTCCGGCGTCGCCATGAGCTTCGGCTCTAATTAAACCCAGCGTCACGGCGAGCAGTGGACAGAACGCTACCATCTGCCTTCACGGGCATCCGGCCACAGGGACATGTGTGTGTGAAGGTCGACACAGTGTGGTCTGGCATCCCGATGCACATACACACAACCGTTCACTCAACTCATCACTATCATCATGGCTGGGTGGCACATGAGAAAGTTCATTAGCAACTGACAGCAGGTCACCTGGCAGTCGTGTGTGTGTGTGTGTGTGTGTGTGTGTGTGTGTGTGTGTGTGTGTGTGTGTGTGTGTGTGTGTGTGTGTGTGTGTGTGTGTGTGTGTGAGAGAATTGTGATGAGGTCAGGATGAGGACACTTGATGGCCTGTAGTGTGTGTTTGCATGCATGTATATAGAAATCTAGTTGAATGATCAGTCTAAGATTTGTGTGTGAGTAGAGAGAGAGAGAGAGAGAGAGAGAGAGCCTGCCCTCAGGCGAATTATGGGTCTGTGTAATTTCCTCATAATATCATTGGTAGCGGCGGTGATGGGATCAGGCTATCGATTCGCCGTGTCCAAAATCATGATGGACAGAATGGAGACAGACGAGAAGAAGTGAAAACCAGATTTAGACCTTCCTGGAAAACGAGTAGGCGTGGCCTGTGTATGTTTATTTAAGCAACAGTGAAATAAATTGAAAGGAGGCGTGACTTTTTTTTTTTTTTATCGAGTTCTGTAACGGCTGCGTGAACGTTTTTGTGTCAAATTCAGTAAAGGAGGCGTGGCTTCAGCTTGGCCTCAGTAAAAAAAAAGAAAAAAAGCCTTGGCTTCTGCTTGATCTCACTAAAGGAGGTGTGGCTTCTGTTTGTTGATCTCAGTAAAGGTGTGGCTTCTGTTTCTCGATCTCAAGGTGACCGTGACCCTGGTGTGTAATGTTCTCAGCGATAGAAGTGTGGCCTTCATTAATTAAACCTAGATCTCACTGAAAGGGGTGTGACTTCTGTGTAGCAGTTTCTGTGAAGGAGGCGTGGCCTCTGCCTTCCTCCCAATTAATTAACATCAATTCACTTAATTGCATCACACTAAAACCTTCAAGATGATCCTTGTCCTGGATCCTGAGATACAACACTGCACTGTGTGAGTGTGTGTGAGTGTGTGTGAGTGTGTGTGAGTGTGTGTGAGTGTGTGTGAGTGTGTGTGAGTGTGTGTGAGTGTGTGTGAGTGTGTGTGAGTGTGTGTGTGTCAGAGAAGAGACTGATGTGGGCTGATGAAGTATTGCAGCTAAGCTCCGAGTTTGCACATAATTATTAACTGGTTAATCAGAGTTTAATTGAATCAATAATAATCAATAGATTTAAGTGTGTGTGTGCGCACACGCGTTCGTGCTAAGTTCAGCAGTATATCACAATTGGGAACAAAATGGCCTACATATAAAAACAAACACACACACACACCTCTCATGAAAAGCAGTGATTAGGAGATCTGGAGATCTTCATGGAGCTGGCTTTGTGCACAGGGGCTTTGTCATGCAGGTTTCTTAGTTCAAATAAGTGAATAATTTTATGCTTCTGCATCCAAGACGTCATATACGATTGTGTAGAACCAGAACCTCATGGACTGTAGTTCTGCCATAGTCCTGTAGGTCCACCACTTATTTAAACTTCACATACACATTGAGAGGAACGCACAGAAAGAAGCTTTTCTCCCTTTTCTCATCAACAGCGATGTCCTTTACTTTCCCTCTTAGTATCTGATTCTCATCCCATCATTTTCCTCCATCACACATTCCACAACACGGAAAGAAACAAAGGAACGATCCTTGACCTCGAGTTCTGCGGAGGACAAACGGAAAAAAAGTGCTGGAAGGAGTGTGCTGTGATGGAGGGGAAAGAAAAGTAACCATGACAACACTATTACCAGTTCTATCTATTACACCAGCCCTTCATCCTCCACGTTTCTTTCCGTTTTCAACTCAGTTATGACTTTTTTTTTCTCGTCAAAAGTTATTTTTATTTATTTATTTATTTTATATAAAACTCTACACTCGTTCTTGAATCTTCAGTGTGCTTTCATTTCGTTCAACTCCTAAACTTTTTCTCTCTTACTTTCCAACGATGACACGCAAACTGGGTCATCTGAATTATTATGATCTCGTTTCCAAGGTGACGCAATCGCCGGGGAAAAAAAAAAGGAATTGGGCCAGGAGCTTGTGAACGCGCAACACTTCCTGCTTCGTTTTTTAGCCAGCGGAAGAGAATTTTACACCTTCGCCGAGGTGTAGAGCGAAAAAAGCTTTTGACCTGAAATAGACCCCCCAAAAAAAAGATTTAGTATTTAACCTTAAAGAATCGTGTGTGTGTGTGTGTGTGAGAGAGACATCCTGTTTCACTCAGTGCAATAGGGAACAAACATAGTATTGTATTGTAATGGGGTCCACAGCATAGGTGGTTCTTAAGTTAGGAAGAAACTGTATGGGCAAAAGTATTCGGACACCAGACTTTTCCACGCATATGTGGTTCTTCCCCAAACTGTTACCACAAGGTTGGACACACATTGTCCTTGGATCCATGAGCATTAAACTTTTGCCTTCACTTGAACTATGGGACCCAAACCATGAAAATCTGATGGAAGTGGAAGATCTCAATGTGAAATCGGATGTTCAGAAATAAGCACATACCAATGTTATGCTCAGGTGTCCAAAAACCTTTAGTCCATATAGTGCTGGTTGCAAGAAATGTTTTTCCCTGTAATAAAATTCTATCTCTGGTATCCAGTTTTCTCTTATTGCTGATTGGTCAGATTTATTTTCAGGTTTATCTCACTCTTTGTTTTTTCCCCCTCTCTTCCTCCTTTTTGTTTCTCTGTCCATTTTCACAGGGTTTCGACCAGTTGAGGATAGAAGGGCTGCTGTGCGACGTCACGCTTGTGGCCGGAGACGGAGACGAGGCCTTCCCAGTCCACCGAGCCATGATGGCGTCATCCAGCGACTACTTCAAAGCCATGTTCACAGGTGAGCGAGGGATGAAAGGACGATGGGACGGAACATACACGAAGGCGGTCTTCTGGAATTCTGCTTCATTCATAATTAACGTGTCTCTTCTCTTCGCACCGCCGCTGCACACAATGGAGACAGAGCTCCGCCCACTGGGTTACGACCAGCTAATTTCTATGGCTTTCTTTTTTTTTTTTTTTTTTTTTTTTTTTTTTTTTTTTTTTTTTTTTTTTTTTTTTTTTTGAGCTACTCCTTGATTTTGTATTTTTTTTTTGTTGTGTGTGTATACGGAGAAGACAGCGCTGTGATGCGACGTGATGAATAATAAAATACAGGGTTCACTTCAGAGGCCGACTCGTTCTTCTTGTCCCTGTCTAGAGCCGAGACGCACCAAGCACTTATTTCTGCACTTCCCTCATTTCACTGTGGAATTATTATGCGTAATATCTGCTCCGATGATGACAAGGAGGAGGATGAAGCATTTATGGAACAAATAGTGAACTGAGACCAGAAATGTTCATGATGAAAAAAAAAAAGAATTAAATAAAAAGAATGTGAATTTTGATCTCGGATGATCTATCTACAAGATATGGCCAAAAGTTTTGGGACTATCTTATGGTCAGGTGTCCACAATTGTTTGGTCATACAGTATTGATTATTGATTCTTATTTCTGCAGTAATATTTGAATTAGTATTTGTTTTTTTGGAATTGTATGAATTCTTGTACACTTTTTCCTAATCGATCTTTTTCTCTCTCTCTCTCTCTCACTCCAAGGTGGAATGAAGGAGCAGGACCTGATGTGCATAAAGCTGCACGGCGTGAACCGCATCGGCCTGAAGAAGATCATCGACTTCATCTACACGGCCAAGCTCTCGCTCAACATGGAGAACCTGCAGGACACGCTGGAGGCAGCCAGCTTTCTGCAGATCCTCCCTGTTCTCGACTTCTGCAAAGTGTTCCTCATCTCCGGGGTACGAAGAGACGAGGGGGAAATGTGGGATCTATTTATCTATTCCTCCATACATCCATTCCCACCATACATTTATCCATCCACCCATGTATCCCTCCATCCTTCCGTTCATTCCTGAATTCAGCCATACCTTTATACATTCATGCAGCTCTCCATCAAGCCCTTCTTTAATCGTCCATCCATCCCCTCCATGCGTCAATCTATTCAGCCTTTCATCCTTCCAACCCGCCATGCCCGCCATGCACGCCTGATGTGCTCGTTCTGCTGTTACATGTATGAAGGTCTATACACATGAGCGTAATCAATAATATAAACCCACATCCTGGAAAGTGAATCAGTTTCTTTTGAACCAATCAGAATGCAGAACACCCTTAACGAGTTTTATCTGGGTCATCAGCTAATAATCGAGAGCTCCCTGAGCCGAGGCGGTTCATTACACACCACACAGACACACACACACACACACACAAAGCTCATGTTTATGCAATTTTATTTCCTTTTTTTCCCTCGCTACATCTCAGGGTGCGAGGGTGAGGTTACACGTGCACATGCGCGGCGCATAGGGCACATGCGCCGAGATTACGATTTCATCTCCAGCACTGCTTTTAATACAGCTCTGGGTCGGGACGCAATACATTTTCACAATATGAGCTGAACAGCGGCCGTGGCGATAATTAGGAGGAATTTATTCGCTCGCCTTTCGCTTCATTATCCGAATTCGTTTTCTCGTAAGAGCGATCCGAAAACGACGACGAGACGAGAGTTCTGTATTTGTAAATAAATATAAAGGAAAAAAGTGAGTTCCATAATCCTGAAAAAAGAGTGCATTTATTTGTATTCCACTTAATTAATAATAAACCCTGCACAGCGCCATGGAATTCTCTGTTCTGTTTGGTTCAGGAGGTGTTCACAGGGTTTCCCTGTAGATTCCATCCAGTTATTCATCCATGCAATTCATCCATCTATCCATCCTTTCAGTTATCCATGCAATCCATCCATCCATCTATCCTTTCAGTTATCCATCCATCCAGCTTTCCTTAGCACACTCATATCAAGTCTTACAATCTTGTAACACCATGCTGAAGTTATATAACGCACACAATTGATGAACAGTTTACTGGAACGAGTCTCCACTAACTAGAAATGGAAATTTTAAAAAAAATGAAAATGTATAACGTGAGGGCAAAAAAGATCCATAATTTATTTATTTTTTTGGCATTAAATCGATGTGAGACTTGTCCTGTATGGTAACGTAGCCCTGTTCGTCTTTTTCCGGGTCCTGCAGGTGTCTCTGGAGAACTGCGTGGAGGTGGGGCGCATCGCCAGCGCGTACAACCTGGCCGAGGTGGACAAGTATGTGAACAACTTCATCTTAAAGAACTTCCCGGCGCTCCTGGGGACAGGCGAGTTTGTGAAGCTCCCGGTGGAGCGGTTAGCCTTTGCGTTGTCCTCGAACGGCCTGCGGCGCTGCAGCGAGCTGGAGCTGTTCAAAGCTGCGTGCCGCTGGCTGCGGGCCGAGGACGGGCGCATGGAGCACGCGGCGCGCCTCATGCGCAACGTGCGCTTCCCGCTCATGAGCCCGAGCGAGCTCATCAACCACGTGCAGACGGTGGACTTCATGCGTACGGACAACGCCTGCGTCAACTTGCTCTTGGAGGCCAGCAACTACCAGATGATGCCCTATATGCAGCCGGTGATGCAGTCGGAGCGCACGGCCATCCGCTCGGACAGCGCGCACCTGGTGACCCTGGGCGGCGTCCTGCGCCAGCAGCTGGTGGTCAGCAAAGAGCTGCGGCTGTTTGACGAGAAGGCGCACGAGTGGCGCGCCTTGGCGCCAATGGACGCTCCTCGTTACCAGCACGGCATCGCCGTCATCGGGAACTTTCTGTACGTCGTCGGAGGCCAGAGCAACTACGACACCAAGGGCAAGACCGCGGTCGACACGGCGTTCCGCTATGACCCGCGCTACAACCGCTGGATCCAGGTGGCCTGCCTCAATGAGAAGAGGACCTTCTTCCATCTGAGTGCACTCAAGGGACACCTGTACGCCGTCGGGGGCAGGAACGCCGCTGGAGAGCTCGGTGAGTGCCGGGCTCCTTGCATTTGTGGGTCAATCAACATTGTGATGTCGCAACATTCCGCCCAAATATGGCAAGATCTCAACTAAAGACCGCTTAGACCACAGGTTATACCCGGACCCTGTTAGGGACAACGTTTCACTTCACACCAGCTCGCTCTACACCCCCTAGAGGGCGTCCACGGTCGCCATGGTAACTTAGAGGTCGTTGTAGTGAGGACATGTGAGGGAGGAAATGTCAGAATTTAACATGTATCTGAAGGACAGATACATTTCACACACACACACACACACACACACACACACATTGTTCTGCCTCTTCTGTTAAATTACACCACAACACTTTAGAGTCCACAGAGAGGAGCCAAGCAGCTAAATAAAGGACGGAGAAGTTCTCCTCAAAGCACACACACCATAAACACACAAAATATACACAACACTTCCTCCTGTTCAACCGAGCTACGGTTCCATAGTCTCAGTTACCATGGCAACCAGAGTCATGCTGGTCAATTGGATTTTATTGCTCTGAATTAAATTAGTTTGTGTTTTCTTTTCTTTCTTTTTTTTCTCCCACTTTCATACTGTGAACTTGCATGCAGTCACACCGTGTCTGTCTCTCTCTCTCTCTCTCTCTCTCTCTCTCCCTCACGTACGCAGCTCACCAGTGATCACATCTTATTATCGTGTGTTTTGCATGTGGAGCAAAAAATCACACCAGATGTCTTTTTCTATTTCATCTAATGTTTATTTATTATAGAGCAGCATGTAGACTTTTTCTTTTAGAGTTATGATTACTGGTGTTTACTCCTGTTTCTCACCATAATCATTTGTTCCTCCAATATGTGTGAGTGCTTTTGAATACATGCGTCTGTGTGTGAATGCAAATGACCATATGCGGGCGAGTGCTGTGCGTGTGTGTGCGCGTGTGTGATATGCGGGCGAGTGCTGAGTGAGCGTGTGTGTGGGCGCAGGCGCGATTGGTCAGCAGTGTAATATGAATGAAGCATGTCGTTGGTAGGAGCAGATTTCCAGCTCATTACTCTGAGATTTAAGCAGAGTTCAGAAATGACCTTTACTGTAATAGACACATTTCCCTTATTCTCCTAAACATCTGTAACCATCAGTGTTCCATCAGCACACATTTACACCACAATCAGGAAATCTCACCAAAACTCTACACTCAAACCATCTGGAGGAAAACGGTGAAATGTAAAAGGTAGTAATGAAGGTGTGAGATCAGGGAGGTTGAGGTCATCAGTGTGGGACAATGGCAGCGTAGTTGAACAGCTCTGGTGTATTGAAGACACTCTGTTCCTGCTTGCTTATTATTAATTATTTATTTATCAAAAACCACAGATCTGTCGATTTCTTAAATCAGATTGGATGGAAGATGTGTCTGTTTTATATAACAGCACAGATAATAGCAGAGACTGAGGGAGAGGGACAGAAGGACTGAGAGAGAGAAGCTAGAAGGAAATGTTCTTCCTGAAAGTGAGGTGTTCACATCTGTTCACATTTATATGTTCAATAGGGTTGGAGCTCCATAGCAGGAGATCTTCCACGCAACCCATGTAAAATATATCTTTATGGAGCTGGCTTATGTGTACAGGAGAATTGTCATGCTGGAACTGGTTTGGGTCTCCTAGTTCAAGTGAAGAGATCTGAAGATGTCCTACACAAGTGTACCACATATGGGTGGAAAAGTCGGGTGTCCCAATACTTTTGGTGATAGTGTGTAGTTTGGGAGCCATTAGAAAGAACATGGGTGGGTTTAGTCGCTGTCCATGGTTCTGAATCTCTGCTGTCATAATAATAGGGTATACAATATGGCTATATTAGGGCTAAAAAAAAATTTATTTATTGCAGCTGTATATCTCTCAGCTGATGAATATCATTGAGTCATTCTTTACTCTTTATCACCCCACTTCTGCTCTCTCGCTCTCTCTCTCTCTCTCTCTCTTTCTTTCTCTTAGCTCTCACTCTTACTGTTTCAGCCTTCATTTCATCCTCAATTGTTCTTTTTTTCCATACAGTTTCTTTCTCTGTTTGTTTGTTTTTTTTTATCTTTCTGTTTGCTTGAACATTTTATTCTATCTTTCTTTTATAATATTAATGCTTTGATTAAAAAATATATATATTTTTCAATATTTTCTTTTTAAGTTAACAAAAATGAAATGAGCCTCGGAAATTGATTTCTCTCTCTCTCTCTCTCTCTCTCTCTCTCTCTCTCTCTCTCTCACTCCCAATGATTCAGCCTTTATTTCATCCTTCATTTTTATTTTTTTGTCCACTTTCTTTCTAGTTTTGCATATTTTTCTTTGTATTGGCCTCCTTTTTTATTTTCTTAAAATCTTTTTTTTTTTTTTTTTTTTTTCCCCCCTGAGACCATAAAATAAGACCATGATGTAAATTTCTCTCTCTCTTTCAAATCTCTCACTGATTCATCCTTTATTTTATCCTTTATTTTTCTTCATTTTCTTTTCCATCAGCAGCTCTCTTTTTTTCTGTTTACTTTTTTCCCCCTTATTGCCTGAACATTTTGTTCGGTCTTTATTATATTATGTTTTTTTTTTTTTTCTCTTATGAAATAAAAAAAAATGGAATGAGACTATAATGTTTCTTACTCTCTCTCTCTCTCACTCACTCACTGACACATGTTTTTCTCTCTCTCTCTCTCTCTCTTTACATGTCCAGCTACAGTGGAGTGTTATAACCCCAGGACGAACGAGTGGACATACGTGGCAAAAATGAGCGAGCCGCACTATGGTCATGCAGGAACTGTTTACGGAGGATACATGTACATTTCAGGTGACAATCATATCACAAAACACATACACACACACACACACACACACACACACAGGTTAGTTCATCTGTGGGTTTAATGTGTCAGTATGCAAACGCAGAGTCCACACCCACTGTGAGCAGAGTCATAAAGGGTTTTGGTCTTGTTTCTATTTGCGTCTGTGTTTGTGTCTGCAGGTGTCTGTCTTTGTGTCTCGATTTCTGTCTTTCTGTCGGTAGCTCTGTGTTGAGTCTTTTTGTGTCTGAGGGACTCTGTGTTTGAGTCTCAGAGTCTGTTTGTGACTGTTTGTGCCTCAGTGTCTGTGTTTTTGTCTGGTGGGGTCTCTGTATTTGTGTCTGTGGATTTATGTGACTCATTGACTTTGTGTCTAGGGGTCTCTGACTGTATTTGTGTCTCAGTGTCTGGTTGTATATATGTGTGTCTGTGTTTCACTGTCTGATGTAAATTGTGCCCACACAAAATATCTCAAAACTCTCACTCTTTCTACACACACACACACACACACACACACACACACACACACACACACACACACACACACATTAATCCTATCTAGGTATAAATAATGTCATCTATTGTTCTATTTGTTGGATTGCAACTTAAATCCTATATTAAACCCCTGAGTCCTACTTTCTGCATCTCTCTCTAACACACACACACACACACACACACACACACACACACACACACACACACCAAGAGAGAGAAGGAAGGATGAAGGGATAGGAAAGGAGCCTGAAGGAGTGAGATGAGAATTGCTGAAGTGAGATCGAACACTGTGTGGGAGTGCGATTGTGGTGTTGTGTGTGTGCGCACACACACACACACACACACACACACACACACACAGACACACCTGCATGTGCACACTGGAGCATGTGATATCCTGTTAACGCAGCTCAATTTAGCATGAAGCCGCTTCGAGTGCGAGAGAAAGCGAGCGCAGACAGGAAGTGCATCCAGGAACCCAGGACTCATGTTAACACACACACACTTGAATGTTTTTAAAATGTCCTAAAGCCTGACGCGAAGCGATGCGAAAGGAAAGCTGAGAGAGAAATAAGAACGGGGGGTGACGAGGCGAGGCCGCTCGGCCAGCACCCAGATGCCTGATGGGAAAGTTCCGCACTTTTATTTTCAGCCCTCCCTGCAGACATGTCCCGTTTTCTTTTCCCTGTGCAAACTCTCTTTATTTCTCTCTCTCTTTCTCTCTTTCTTTGTCTTAGTCAGTCTGCAGCTTCGTCTTGAGTGAAGGACGAGCGCAGAGGGGATTGTGGGAGAGCACCAGGCCTGTTAATGCATTATTTATTATTGCCTTTACACACTAGCGAGAGGTGTGTGAGTGTGCGTATGTGAGTGTGTGTGAGAGAAAATCCTGTGGTCTAATGGCTTTTTTGTTCTCTTGGACTATTAGCCTAATGTTCAGCCTGGAGTCTGTATGGTGTAAGCAGCAGCCATGACCAAACCCTAGGTTTCTGCCTAGTGAAGCCTTGATCACAGCAGACCTTCACTTACTGTTTGTTCTTGTGGCACTTATGGGGCATGCTCAGTTGGATACAGGTCAGGTGATTGCATAAAAAAAATAAAAGGGTTCTTGTCCATTTGGACCATGAGGTACCCTGTAGATGATAAAATATACTACATGGTGAACCGTTTGTAGACATTTACATGACCATAAGGTTGGTGTGCCCTTTGTGAGCATCTCGTTCCACATTGAGTCTCTATTTGCTCCTATAATAATCTCCACTCTTCTGGGAAGATGTTCCACTAGATTTTGATAAAGGTTTGTGCTCAATCAGACACAAGTGTGTTAGTAAAGTCAGGGCCTGATGTAGGTGAGGAGAGGAGTTCTGAGGTGTACTCAGCATTTACTTTCATATCAATAGGGTTACAGCATGAAATCTACAAACTTCCAAACCATGGAAAGTAGATCTTCATGTAGTTGGCTTTGTGCCTTGTCATGCTGGAACAGGTCTGGCTCTCCGAGTTTAAGTAAAGAGAAAATTTCATGCTACCGCATCCAAAGACATCCTACACAATTGTGTGTACAAGTAGGAACAGTTTGGGGAGGAACCACAAGTAGCAGGAAAGTTCAGGTGTCCCATGTGTACCTAGTGCTTGTGAAGCTTTATTTATTTTTTTTTTTTTTTCTTGATTATCTTTGACCTTGATGGTACCTACCTTCTGGATGGAAGGAAAGTCTGGTCATTATTTTGTCTTATTATCCTTTGAGATGGTAAAAAAAACAATTTCTAGTTGTAGTAGCTGTAATTTAAGTGAGAACCGGAACTACCTCGATTCAAAGTGCGTAATATTTTATTTTTTCCTGCAGGCGGAATCACACACGACACGTTTCAGAAGGAGCTGATGTGCTTCGACCCGGAGGCGGACCGGTGGACGCAGAAGGCTCCTATGACGACGGTGCGTGGGCTGCATTGCATGTGCACGGTGGGCGACCGGCTGTACGTGATCGGGGGCAACCATTTCCGCGGCACCAGCGACTACGACGACGTCCTGAGCTGCGAGTACTACAGCCCGGCGCTGGACGTGTGGACAGGCATCGCGGCCATGCTACGAGGCCAGAGCGACGTGGGCGTGGCCGTGTACGACAACAAGATTTACGTGGTGGGCGGCTACTCATGGAACAACCGCTGCATGGTGGAGATCGTGCAAAAGTACGACCCAGAGAAGGACGAGTGGCACAAAGTGTTCGACCTGCCAGAGTCGCTGGGGGGGATCAGGGCGTGCACGCTTACCGTGTACCCTCCAGATGAGCTGGCGCTCACGGGGTCGCCCAGCCGAGAGTCGCCCCTGTCCGCCCCTTGAAAACGGAGGGGGGAGAGATGGAAAGAGAGGGAGAAAGACGTTGAAACAACAATACTTGGACGCTTCGAGGGACTCGCGGTTTTTGCTCGGTTCAAATCTCTCCCTCCATGGAATCTATCTTTTTCTCTCTCTCTCAATTTCTCTCTCTCCGGGAAAAGAATAATAGTTTGCACTTCGACCCCCACCCTTTTTTTTTTTTTTTTGGTGTTGCCCTGCCTTTAATGCCCCCTCTTTCTCTTTCCAACTTCTCTATGCTGAAGACCCCTGATTCTTTTATCCCTCCTTATTTTTGAGATAGGAAAGAAAAATTGGGACACGGGTTTGGGCAGCCTAATTATACCTTGGTGTTCCTTTTTTATTATTATTTGTTTTTACTCCTCAAATTATTTGGCAGGAATAATCTTGACTTTGGGGGGAAATGGAAAAACTAACAAAACAAACAACAACAAAAAAAAGACAAATGACTTTGCAGTTCAACTTTTCTACCTGATGCCTCTGGAGTTTTCAGTATGCTGGTATCGTTGTCTGAGACCCTGAGGTCCTACTCTACAGCACATACCACCCTCATCCCTTCTTTCCTCTATCGTTCGGTTTTCTTTTCCTTTTCCCTTCTTTTGTACTGGCTCTCTCTTTCCCATCACTCAGTCTTCATAGGATCATCTCTCCCTCTCAAATCACATATGTGTAAGCTGTTCGGGGGGGTTAGTTGACCTTTGACTTCAGGAAGAGGAAACGGATTTCAACTCAGGGGCTGGCCTGCCCCCCCCGCCCCTTGTTCCCCCAGAACACTCCCTCGTTCCCTCGACAAACAACTGCCCTAAAAATGACATTTCATGACATTGTTCCTGCTGTTGTTATGAACCATTAAGGGGAAAAAATGGTGTTTTCTAAAATTTAATAAATCAGATTTTGAGCAAAGTGCGTCGCCGCGGTGATCGGGTCTGTTTAGCCTCCACACCTGTTCTAATTTTCTACCTCCATTTCGGTCTCGCGCTCACATTCACGTGCGTTCGGGGCAACGGCCCGGTCGCCAAGGTGACTCCCGCCATCTGTCCCCCTCGCGTGTGGGCGGCGGCCTTCGTTCAAGTGCATATGGTCACTAATCTACAGCACACACTCAACCAGAGCGTGCGGCACACACCTTATGGTGCCCTCTGAAACTGGGTCAGGGACCAGCTGCGTGGGTGTGTGTGTGTGTGTGTGTGCGCGCGCTGAAAGGTAGGTGTGTGTAGAGAGGACAAACACGCAAATTCTCTTATATCATGATATTTTCAAAAATATGATGCATAAGCTAATTTCAATTCAATTCACTACAGAGCCGATATAACACATCTCCACCAATACAAACTATATTAGCACTGATGCCATTCTGCCACTCGATACAACACTGATGCCATTCTGCCACTCGATACAGCACTGATGCCATTCTGCCACTCGATACAGCACTGATGCCATTCTGCCACTCGATACAGCACTGATGCCATTCTGCCACTCGATACAGCACTGATGCCATTCTGCCACTCGATACAGCACTGATGCCATTCTGCCACTCGATACAGCACTGATGCCATTCTGCCACTCGATACAGCATTGATTGCACTTTGCCATTCGTAATTAGATTTGGCATCAATATGATCAGATTCTGGCTCAGTCTAATGCTAATCAGTATCAGAGATTTATTTTTTGTCTATTTTTCTATTTAAGTCTAATTGAATTAATGCTGCCATGCTTTAAATAGTTGAACCAGATTTATTTATTTTTCTTTACTCCCCTACACTGTAAGTTCATCTGTTCCTGTATACAGTGTAACAGTGTATTATCCCCTCAACCCCATCCACCAGTAGAAAAGCTGCACCACTGAGGTGGATGGTGATCTTTTATACACTTATTTGAAGTGAGCTGCCGGGTGATGAGTACATGTACGAGTTGAGTGCACACAGGCTTTCATGCCAATGTGGTTTCTGGTTATTTTATAGCAGGACAAAAATCGCTTGTGTTCCATGTTGTTTGTGTAGCACAAGTCTTATTGAATCTATTGCTCCAGGGTTTGTTCTTCTTCCTGAATATTGTCTGTGAAAGGACAGTGAGTGGGAGAGTGTAAAGCCTGTTTTTTTTTATTTTTTTCTTCTCTCTCTTGCTGATTATGGGCCTGATTATAAAACGCTGAAAATGAAGCGGGAAAGTTTAGCTGAGGACATCAGGGGTTCTTCAGGGTTCCTCGGCCTTTATGAAATGCAACATCCAATATAAAATTCCATATATATTTTTTTTTTTGCAGTGGAAACAAAATTTATATAAACCGTGCCCACAGAGATGTTTTTCTGCTCTATTTTTGGTTTCATGACTTCAGGAATTAAATAAATCTTTGTTTTCAAATGATGACATATGGCCAAAAGACATCTTGTAGACCTGATTATAAGATTGCTATGTCTCCATTTGCTGTTCTAGTAACCTCCACAATTCTGAGGTGTTCCACTAGATTTTGGAGATCTGCTTTTCTTGTATTTATATATATATATATTTTTTTTTTAATACATAAACAAGTTTAATTGTGAAAGTGTTTTTCTGTTAATATGGATTGATACTTAGGGTTTCTGTATCAGTATCTTCACACAAGTGAAATCTTTAGTGTATCTAAAATGCCTTTAAAAACCCACCCGGTTTTACGTCTGTAGTTGTGCACTTGAAGAATCGGTGTGTGTTGCCGAATTTTTCCGTGTCACGTCTTTAAAATGGCTTTGATCCAAAAGCGCAGGGTAAAAGACCTCCCGAAGGAGAACGAGGCAATTACAGCTCGTGATGGACTCAGACTGATCTCAGCTGCTTTTACGGTTCGGGTTTCAGGTCCGATTTGAATAAGTTGGTAATTGATTGATTGTTTTGGGCTCGCGCCTGTTTTTTTTTTTTTTTGTTTTGTTTTTTTAACATTTTTGTTGTTTTTCACTGCGCCGTGTGATGTATTCGTAAACAGCCCATTAGAATGGATGTAATGCTAATGAGAGAGGTTAGGCTGATTAGCATAATTAACAGTGAGCAGAGTAAACAAAGACTCGCTGTGTGTTTAATGAAAAGGTAGAGTGGCAGGAGTGCACTCGAGCAGGGCAACAGGGGAATTCATCAGCATTGAGGTGGTTGAGGAGAGGGTGGAGTGCTGGGGGAGGGGGAAGGGTTACAATTATACATTTTTTTCTTCATTGTGAAAATATCTAATCCTGAACTGATCCTGTGTGCATGTGACCATTTATAAACTGATCCTTAGTCCATGCAGTCGATTGCTGAACTGATTCAGATTTTAAACTGTGGGTACGTGATCGTTAGTGAACCGATTGTTTGCCTGCGGTTAATTGGTGTACCGATTAAGATAATTAGCAACAAACTTGTCCCTTGTGAATGCTGAACTGTTCGCGAACTGATCCTATGTACATTCGGTCAGTGGTGATCCGTTCCAGATTATTACTGATACTGGGTGCATGCGATCGTTCGTGAACTGATCTATTGCAGTGATGACTACCGAACTGATCCTGTGTGCACACGATTGTTGCTGATCCTGTGCGTGCGAACTGATCCTGTCTGAGTGCGATTATCAGCGAGCTGATCCTCCGCACATTGTAGTTTAGCAAACCGATCCTATGCACACGCAGGTAATTTTTGAACCTTTCAGTGAACTGATCCGGATCATTAGCGAACTGATCATCGTATGATCGTGTGTGTATATTCCATCTTTGATGAACTGTTCCAGATTATCGGTGTCCCGATCCTGCGATTGCGCACACAGTCCATTAGAAATGTGTTCTGAAATGAGCTGTAATATCTTGAGGGGTTTTTGCAGGCGGTGTGACGGCACGGTCCGTCGCGTCTCTGATGTTAATGGAACATGTGAACACGCAGATGAATTGGGTTGGTGCTGAGGCTTCCACTCTCTCAGCTCTGCCTCACATATTGACTGTTAAATACACATGTCGAACATGGTTTAGCGCTGGCGCTCGTGTACGCCACGGAGCTCATTCCCACCATGTGACGGAAATCTCACCGAACCCCTTGTGATTCCAGTCGTTTCACTTTCACAGGGCACAGCGAAGTTCCTGCTTTCACCCAGTGGCAGCGCCATAATAACCCCATTTCTAAATAATTACCCGCTTCAGCACATGATCACACATCAGCCCTCGAACCTCACAGCTGCTGCTCAAATTCAGAGTAAATGTGTGATATGCAAGCATGTTTTTCTTTTTTATTTCACTGCATTCCTCTTTTTTTTTTCTTTCTTGCTTTCTTTTTAATTTAGGTTTTCTTTTACACATTTCTCCTCATTACTTTCTTGCTTAATTGATTTAGTTAATTTGACTGTCTTAGTTAGTTAGTAAGTCTTTCTTTAGTTTACTGTCTTTCTGTCTGTCGTGTGAAATCTCTGTACTATTGCTCTTATTTAGTTCCAAATCCAAGTTCCACCGTGATGCATGTTTATTTAATATTGGGATTATATTTATCATTAATAGAATTAATTTATTTATTACTTTAAAGAGTTTCAGTGCTGCTGTCTGGGAGAAAATTTAGATATTTATTTAATATGATATTGATATTTTTCCCTCCAGTCAGGTTTCACTTGAAAGGTTCCTAGACGTTGCCTTGACAGGAAACAGAGCTGAAGCAGATGGAGAGATGGCAGGATGAAAAAAAAAAAAAACATTAGGATGACATTTGGAGGATGGGAGATATAAAAAGCCTCCTGAGATATCTCAGATCTTTCACTTGTAAATGCAGCCTGACACATGACACGGCGGCTTATATCTTATACACACACACACACACACACACACACACTCACACACCGCCTACCACGTTCCTATACACCTACAGCACCTGCAAAAACATAATTACCATCTGCTTCATCACTGCATCACTTCAGCGCCGATCAGGAACAAGTTCTGCTTTACCCACAGCCTATTCTCCAACTTATGCATTCTTACTGATCTCCTGGAAGTTTTTCTTTCTTTCAGTCTTTCTTTCGACAATCAGAGGTTCTGATTAGTACAAATGAGAGCCACTAAAATGGTGGCAGTAAAACAGAGGTGCGCAGGGAATTAAAAAGTGAGGTTTTATTTTATTATTACATTATTAATATTTGACCATCTGCACTGATCGATCCTGAGTTATTAATGAATCCTGTATTTTATTTATTTGTATATTTCTTAGTTTGGAACAAAAACTCCATATTCACTGCAGTGTCTTTTAAACTCTTGTCCGTTTTGAGCGTAAATAATTAAAGCATGTTGCTCGGAGATCAGCGGTTAGCGGTGGATTTCGCTCAGCGTGTCGCGGTCAGCGCTCAGTCACAGACGCGTTCGCTCCTACATGTCGCTTCTCCCAGTTCGAATCGCTCGCTCGTCCTCCTGCTGCTTTCATTACACGGTTGTGACAAATGGCTGGTTGGTGTGGCCTAATGTTCTAATGAGCAACACTGACCGAGAACGATTCGCGAAGTCCGTGTTGGGTTTCGCCTTTCGAGCAATTGCGAAACCCATGATCACGTGATTGTTAAGCTAATGGACACTCAATCGGCACGAGAATATTGGATAATTCCTTGCGAGAATCAGTGGCGTCCGCAATAAAACGTCTAGACGATATTATTCTCACGTTCCTTCAAATGAGGAACCTGATCACAGCGCGAGTCGCTAATTACTCTGACTTTATTCTGCGCCGTGGCTCACAAGCTCGAAGTTAACGATTTTAATGGAGCTCGTGATTTTGGCTTCCCTGGGGATTGGAACTAGGCTGTTTTAATTTAATTTGTGTGTGTGTAGTGTAGCAGCATTGCAAAAATCCAGGATTAAGTCTAGAACACTAATGAGCAAGCCAGAGGCGACGGTGGTAAGCTGGAAAGGCAAAAAAAAAATCTTCAGACAGAATGAGGAAGAAACCGAGCTCAAGTTCAAGCTCATTTATGTGGATGATGGGTTGCCAGGTCCACGTATTTATTAAATTATTGTTATTTTGTGTGTTGTGGATTTAAAGAAAGCGTACAAAAGGGTGGAGAGAGAGGAAGTCAGGTGTGTCAGAAGTATGTGAGAGTGGTGCAGGACATGTATGAGGACAGCAGTGAAGGGTGCAGTAGGAACGATGGTCAAGTCTGAGCCCTTTCCTGTTTGCAGTGATGATGGACAGGTTCACGGACGAGGTCAGACAGGAGTCTCCGTGGACTATGATGTTTGTGGATGATATTGTGATTTGTGTTGAGAGTAGTAAGCAGGTGGAGAAGAAGTCAGTAGGAGTAAGACAGAGTACATGTGTGTGAATGAGAGGGAGGGCAGTGGAGTGGTGCGGTTACAGGGAGAAGAGGTGGAGAAGGTGGAGGAGTTCAGGTACCTGGGGTCAACAGTGCAATGTAATGGAGAGTGTGTTAGAGAAGTGAAGAAAAGAGTGCAGGCAGGGTGGAGTGAGTGGAGAAGAGTGATAGCAGGAGTGATTTGTGATAGAAGAGTATCTGTGAGAGTGAAAGGGAAAGTTTATAGGACTGTGGTGAGACCTGAGATGTTGTATGGATTAGAGACAGTGGCATTGAGTAAAAGACAGGAGGTGGAGCTGGAGGTAGCAGAGCTGAAGATGTTGAGGTTTTCGTTGGGAGTGACGACGATGGACAAGATTAGAAATGAGTTTATTAGAGGGACAGCGCATGTAGGACATTTTGGGGACAAAGTGAGAGAGGGCCGATTTGAGATTGTTTGGGCATGTGCAGAGGAGGGACATGGGGTATATCAGTAGGAGAATGCTGAGGATGGAGGAAAAGAGGAAGAACAAGGAGGAGGTTTATGGATGTGGTGAGAGAAGACATGCAGGTAGTTGGTGTGAAAGAGGCAGATGTAGAGGACAGGGGGGTATGGAGACGGAGGATCTGCTGTGGCGACCCCTAATGGGAGCAGCCGAAAGAAGAAGAAGAAGACGACGAAAAATAATCGTTTTTGTTGTTACGTTTGTGGTACGAAGTGCAAGCAGCAAAGGTTTTTTTCTTACATTTTTATTCTCCTGCTTCTTCTTTTTCATCATCATAGTCTTTATTTTTCATCGGCAGCCCGGAGAACCATCTGGTAAAAAGTTGTGAATTTTGGCGCCTCGATCGAGCCGGGACTAAAGAACATTTGGGCCAAGTGCTGCCAACGCTTCAGCACCACCATCTGCTGCCCATTTGTTCATCTAGACCTTTTCCTCCTACTGTCCGAATCTTATGCACCGTGAGTCAAACTATAGATCACTCTGATATTCAGTTGTAGGGCATCTGTGAATGTGTGAGAACCTGAACCCCAAAAATGCTACATTCAGCTTTTATTATCATACATAATTTAATAGTTCCCTCTTTGTACTCCTGTTAAGATAAATCTCAGTATAGAAAGCTTCTTATCCTGATGTTTGTTTACCCCGACTCCACAGGACTGACCTTTGGGATGTCCTCATTTTCCCAGACCCCCAGCGGCAGGTTAAACGTCAGGGGGAACATTTGGCTCTTTAATGTAATACTTGCCATGTGGTTGTTTTCAATGACCCAACACACTGCAGTGTTTCATTTTGAGTGTGGTTGTGTGTGTGTGTGTGTGTGTGTGTGGTTGTGTGCGTGCGTGCGTGCGTGTGTGCGTGTGTGTGTGTGCGTGTGTGTGCGCGCGTGTGTGTGTGTGTGTGTGCGTGCGTGTGTGTGTGTGTGTGTGTGTGTGCGAGCATGCTCAGCTGACCTCTTTATTTTCTGTTCAGAATCAGTGATTCAGGAAAAGACAGAAAAAAAGGATCGACAGACAGACATGGAAAATGAGGGTAAAAGAAGAAATGAAGAGCAAATTGAGATGAAATGATAAACAGAGATAAACAAATGGAAAAAGTAGTGTTTGTGTTGATTTGCTGTGCACTTTAATGCTTGTGTCTGTGATTTTACCGTCACACAGTTAAACATGGAGCCTCTTTTAGATCTGTAATAATTGGAGTTACTGTAAATAGCTGAACATGCTGAACATGGCCATCATATCTATCAACTACAAAGGTCCTACAAGCATCGATTATCTCCAGGTTTACCTTCTGTTCCATGTGATCCAGCTGAGACAAAGACAGAGAAAGGGATGATGCAGTAAATGGAAATGGAGAACTTTGGGTTTTGTTAAGATTATACACGTACACTAAACACAAACATCTCAGTCGGGTGGTGGTGGAGGAGAACATCTCACACTGCTTCTGGAAAAAATGAAGCAGCGAGTCTACTGCCACCTAGCGGCAGCCGAGAGGATGTTCATCCAGCTGCTGACCTGCTTCCGGGGAAACGTTGTGTGTTTCTGGTGTTTTTTTTTCCCCCACTGTTTGTTTCTGGTGTTTGTTTTCAGTGTTTTTTATTTTCGGTTTATTATTTTGGTTCGTTTATGTATTTAAAACACGTGCGTGTTCCCCTCTGTCTCAGGTTTTACTGCTATTCTATAGATGTTAATCTGCTGCCGCCTGGTGGTCACATAGAGGAGCGTTAACTTTGATGACGAGAACATTATTATTATAATTATGATATTTTATTATCATTATTATCATCATCATCAAACACTCTTGGGCCAAAAGTATTCGGATACCCGCCCTATCCAGCCATCTGTGTTTCTTCTCCAAACCAAAGACAGTTACCAAAGACAGAGGAACACAATATTGTAAGTCTTCAGATGATGAAGCATAACATTTTCACCCTCACTTGAACTAGGAGACCTAAACCTGATCCAGCATGACATTTGTGCACAAAGCCAACTCCATGAAGATATACTCTCCATGGGTTGTAAATGTGTGGAAGATCTCCTGCTATAGATCCATGACCATATTGAATATTTTTTGTGGGGATGAATGTGAACACTGACTGCACCCCAGTCCTCCTCAGCTCACCTACATCAGTACCTGACTTTACTAAACACCATTGTAGCTGAAGAAGCACAAATCTCCACCAAAATCTAATGGAACATCATCTCAGAAGACTCATAAACAGAATTTAAATGAATCCTAAAGATTTTAAAATTCTGTTAAAATGTTTTATAACTAAACAAGTGAGCTGCATGATTAAATAAATATAATCTCTTCTCCAATATATTAACTATTCTAATCGCCTTATTATATCAGCAGTATCACATTGACTACTGTTTCGGCGTTGAGAAATCGTGTGTTGGAAACGCGTTGTTTATACAGTATGTAATTAGGAAGTGACGCTGGAGTAACTGCATTCCACATGCCTGAACATCTGAGATGATTTTTTCTTTTTACTGCAAGTGCTTATTAGTATGGTTGTCTGGAATCCTCTCAACCTTGGATACACTTGGATACAAATCATCATGATGTAGAACTTTTTCTCTCCACTTTACATGCTCAAGTGTCTCTGACAGAGCTGCAGTCTGGGCCCGGTTTGTTTTCGCCAAACATCACAACAGACACAACAAATTCCAGTAAAATGGACATCGAGACTAATGCACAAGGAATTTCACTCCCACCTCCTGTTCTTGTTATCTGCAGGGTTAGCATATGGCCAAGCGCTAATGCAGTCACTTTTAAACAGATGCCAGATTGCAGTTATTAGCGATCAAATGGTTGCGATTGCAAAACCTCGGTTTGAGCCAATTATATCAGGGTGAATTGGTAGAAATAATAGGTAGGTTATAAGTGGTATTGGCCCCAAACCCTAATACAGTTTTTCCCAAAACTAATTTTTACAGAATTAGGAAAAAAAAAAAATTTAACTTGAATTGAACAGTGAAACTTATGAAAACGTATATAACAGTATTTTACTATTTAAACTCCATAAATGTTTTTTTTTTTTAAATCAGATTAGCTCTTGAATAGAATTATCACTTTTACCACAAACCGAAGCACTTTTCTTTATCACTTATTTATAAAAAAAAAAATCTTGATTTCTTTCATCTTTATTATATTATAACCATCAGCAACCTGAAACTTTATTTGTATTGATAATCAGTTATCTACAAATGTATTTTTTTCTGTGTAGCTATTACAGATATTAGCTAATTACCCACAGCGTGCTATGTTGGGATGGCACGTTGTTATTGAAAGCACTTACAGCCTGAACTGGGGCTGAAACAACCAGGAGATTGTCTGCTTTGGGGCACTTGTTGAGGACTGAGGAAGACCAGGGGTTGTGGAGGGTAAACTGGAATTAGCCGTAGCATCAGGAGCACTAGGCTATAAAACCTATTCATAACATACACCAAAGTGTAAGAGACAGTTAAATAAAGTGTAATAAAACAAACATTCGTTAGCTGCTGCACAACGATCACAAACTGAGAAAAGTCCGAAACGTAAAAAAAAAAAAATTGTGTCTCAGCTCGAGAAACACACACACAACACTCAACAGCTGGATTTCTTTTCACATTCTGTTTAAAGACTGTTGTTTAAGAGGTTTAAAGGACGTCGTCAGGTCCTGAAAAATCCTCAGAGCGAACAAACCAGTCGATGTGAAATTTGACTTGATGTGTTGCTTGTCTTGTGTATGAAAGGGCAGTAAAGCAGTGCATGTATGAACACTTATTAGGTCAGAGTACATGGTTCATGGCACAGCAATAGAGCAAACAGGAAGTCCCTGTCTACTCCCTCTGTCTCTTATTCTCTGTCTCTCTTTGTGTAGACCTCATGATTCAGACCGAATGAATCGGGTCGGCACGCCTCGGCATGTCAGCACGGTGTTCAGTCCTGTCTCCCTCTGTGTCTGTCTCTGTCTCTGTGTCTGTCTCTGTCTCTCTGTGTGTCGCTGTCTGTGTTCCCCGACATAATGAAAACTCCTGTCCTACTGTGACTCACTAACATGACTGTGGAACTCGGTCACTGCTTAAAGCTCCCTTCCTAATCACACTCTTATGAAGCCATCAGCCTTTATAATTAGCTTCATATGACTCGCACTCCCTCGGGGGCCAAAGCACTTTCTGTTTTTCATTCGTTCAAGTTTAAATTTGTTCTTTTGTGTTCAGAGGCCATTAGGATCAGTATCAGTCACCCGAGCAATTCAAAAACCTTGTTCATCGCCTCATGAGACACATCCTGAGAGTCAGTCTCTTTCTTTTGCTACGTTTTCATTTATTCATCCTTAATAAGCGCTTTTCTAGAGCAAAGTTGAGGATTAAGCGCAGGGGGCCCACATATTTTTTCCTTTCTTTAATCAGGGTCTGGGTCAGTCTGACAAATAGTATTATTATGTAGATTTTATTATGATTTTAAATGTATTTACTTTGTCTCAGAATGCTAGATTAGTTTATTATTTTGTTCTGCACCATACAGACAAATTAGCATTTCATTTTTTAAGAGATATATCGCTTGAAATTAAATCAAAACCTTTACTTACTTATGCATATACTTGTTGAGTAAAACTAACAAATAATTAGGCTACGTTTATAACTAGAAGTCAAACAATCATGGATTTTACAGATACCAATTGAAAGATTGGATCATACTTGCTGATAACCAATTAATCATCTGATTAAAAAAAATAGTACTGGACTTAATCACAAAAATAAAAAAATCAGTACTAAATCATGAAAAGGTGCTTAAGGAAATAAATATAAATTTTTTTTTAATAGATATAATGAATAAATTATGAATAATACATATTTTATAGCGCTCTTCGTGCACCGTGCAGTCTCTTGTGTAAAAACAAACAATGTGGTGTCAGTGATTAGCCACTAGAGGCCGCTCTCAAAATAACAGCGTACCAGAAGCTGGAAAAACTATCAATATGGATTTTCATCGATAGCCAATAGTTCCAGACCTCTCTTAAAAACTAAGGGGAAATTTTTGTTTAAAGCCAACTTTTATAGATATTAAATGAGTAAAACATATATCTAAAATCACATTTTCGAAGTATGTTTTTGGCATTGTTTGAGGGGTGTGGGCGGGCCATAGTTTGGGGACACGTGATTAAGAGGTTCGCTCAGGGGACAACAGTGGCAGCTAAGCTTCTGAGCCACCACCTCCTTTTTATCTGGGTCGGGCTTGTGTCAGACCCAGAGAATAGTTTCCTGGAAACAAGACCTGGGAATGCAAGTCCAAATGGTTCTCCAGTAAACAGCACACACATATTCAAGTACCTAAGGGGTGACACTATTCAATCCACTTCCTAGCAAAACTTGAGACAGTATTTGATTCCCTTCATAAACAATAACGCGCTCAAGATCCAAATCCAGACACCTAATTCTTTAGTTTTAGATTTTCAGATCAGCTGATTGCATAATCAGTGCAATGCAGACTAACAGGTTTCCATGGCAACACTTACTATCACTTGAACTAAATGAAACAAAGTTGTAAAGTTCACAGCTTTTAGGTGGCCCCATTTTCGGATTTTACATTCAATAAACAGCTAAAAGCCTCTGAGGATCTTTTCCAAGGGCGTGTAGAAAGCAGCGCTGGAACAAACCGACATTAATTTGTCATTTTCGCATTCCAAAGAAATGTACTAATGCTAATACCAATAATCGTCCACGCTAATGTGCAAGCTTGTGCACATAACCCCTGAATGCCCGCGTTATGTCAAGCGCACAGCACACGGTCTGTAAACGACGCCCAGCTCCTCATATCCCAGCAGTGGATCAGGAAGTGTAAAGTGAAGGAATTTTTCCTACAGCTGGGCCCGACTATCACACAAACACACACACACACACACACACACACACACACACACACACACACACATACAAACACCCACCAGCTAACCACTCACAGATGTGCTGACAGGGTGGGGGGAAATCAAAACGGGGCAACTAGAGTGATGGAGACAGATGTGCAGAAGGACAGGAAGGAAGGAAAGAAGAAATGAGGTGAAAGCTGGAGTTGAAATTGTAATGAAAGATTCAGAGAGTATGAGGGAGTTCATGCAGACAAAAAAAAAAGAGTGGTCTGTTTAAAAGAAACATTTTTTTATTTTTCTGTTCAGTCTCTTAAGAAACAGCCATAATAAAATGGCCTACAAAAAAACAATTTTGATTTGGCTTGTGTTCAAAGAAACAAATGTGCCCTAAACTATTTCCGTTCGTACTCCAGGCATTCTAGAAAACTGAAATGGGTCCGATGGGTGTTTGTACTGTTTACTAGTTTAGCATCGTTCTTTGAACAGACATACATGACACATCCTCTGGGGATTCTTTCTGGAGGTTTGGAATATCCCAGACTCCTCCGCGTCCATCTGTCTACCAGGCCTGCTTTCTCACAGAAACCTTGCTGCTCTCAGGAGAACGTGGCTCAATATATGGCTGGGTGAAGACATTATTGTACAGCTGTCCATTTTGAGACCAAAGGTTGACTTGCAAATATGGATTCTAAACAGGGATGGTATTTACAGGGCAGTGGAGAAATGATTGTTGATCGCCAATGTGAAAGGAAAGTCTGGAATTTTGTGTTCAATTTCTGTCCAATTCCAATTGTGGATAATCTCATGTGGATACTGCAGATTTACTGCCCTAATCACAAAACTGATTACCCTTTCAACACACTAGTACTGTTTGCCTTCACTCCTTCATTCCTGTGTGCTGTAGTTGTGTACTTAGTAATCTCACCCAGAAAACAATGGGTTCCTTTTTCAGACTGGTTCCTCTCAAGATTTCATCACCATTATGTCGTTTCAGGGAAATGTAACATCACCAAGTTCACCTCTGGTTCGCTAGATAGGAATCTACACAGAAATATGCTTTGTGATTATGTTTAAAAATAAGCTATCTGATCGAACCTTTATGGTGTTCTACAAGGTTCCCATGTTTGCGTGTTATGGTAGCTTTTGATACAACCAAGAGATTGCTAATGAATGCTACATAACATCAAAATATCTATTTCTGATCAAGGTTTATGGTCAGATCAGCCAATCTGTTCTGTGCTGTTCCAAACATTTTTTCCATTCTACAGTTGGAATAAACGATTGTTTTTCATGGCAAAAATTTAGAATGGTCTTTCATCTGCTCCTAAAACAAAAAGTTTCCACTTGTAGCATTGTGTCTGCGAGGTCTAAACCAATTCTTCAATTTAACCCAGACTTTACATCACATAAATATACCTTAAAGTCTATTACTACACACTTCAAAGCAACATTAACCAGCAGTTAGCTTTCAGCTTGTGCTCCAGATTGAAATAAACCCTGCAATTAAGGGTGAGGCAGTTGGGGAAGTTGTCACAGCTCCAGCCCAAAAATGGCAAGATATTATGTGCAGAGGAACCTCAAGGACTATTAGCTTTTTCTTTTACTTTTCGTCCATCATGTCTAGCCACAGATTGTAAAAGAATCACTGCTGATATTCCACTTCTGTTGGGGCGAGCCAGCCAGGAGTGCAGCTTCTTTACAACTGTTGATTAAAAAAAGAGATCCAAATGTTTTAAAATGTGATTTTGTTGGATATTATGACACATCATTTTTTCTGTGCTCATACTTATAAGCTTTATCCCAATCAGGGTTGCAGTGAACCTGGAATAGCTAATCCCAGGTGTGCAAGGCAAGGCAAGTCTGTACACAAAGCAGAACCCGGCCTGTCGCATTCACATTCTCAATTTAGAGTCACCTGGGGGGCAGTAGGAAATCTGAGCTCCACAAGAAAACCCCTATAAAAGAAACTTTTCAGATAAATTAATCCAATCTAGAGTCTGAGGATTGAACCGTGGATCTGTAAGGCATAAAATATTCGCCTTGTGTCCCAACACACAGAAGAAAAAAAAAGAAAAACAGCAGCATTCCATTGTGCTGAAGTTCAGAAAATAGAACACTGTGGGGTCAATTATCAGGAAATGTCCCAGGTGATATTTTTTAAAGTGCTCCTGCTTAAGCAGGTCCATTAGCCACTTTTTGTTGGGGCATGTTGCGGGTGTGTATATGAACTTCATGGCTGAAAGACAAGCACGCACACTCGGCACACTCGACACACTCGACACACAAGCTCACACACCTCCCCCTGAATGGTTGATATTCAGTGGTCTGAGTTTCAAATTGTGTTTAGAAAAGCATTGGCAGGGATGAAGAGACATTTGAGAACAGCACTGGAGCAAAAACAACAACGACAACGGCTCTGGAATGGAAACATGTTGCTCATCGGGGTGTAACGAGCCAACGATGTGGGTTGATGCGTCGCTTTCAAGAGAAATACTGTGTAGAAATATTCATTACTGATGTGACAGAATCCAGGTGTCCTCAAATATAAAATCATTGCAGTATGCGGTTTTGAGGTGGTTTCATAACGAGAACTGTGTAACTAGCCTAGCTTATTTTTCAAATAGCTTTATTTATTTTCAGTAATGTAAAAGAGACTGGTATGACAACAAAGTTCTTTGTCTTTACTGATATTCTAAAGGCAGAAAAAGGTAGAAGAACAGGTTTTTTTATTTGAAGAAATGTAGCAACGGTTAGGGCATGTGTTCTGTTCCATCTTGTGGTGGAGAAGTTTTCCCCAAACTACACCCACTGTTGTAGATGGAATATCAGCAAAAATAATCTATTGTCAGAATATATCTTCTCTTTTTGGCTCCCTATCTAGACGAATTGTTTACATATGTTGTAGTTACTCATCCTCATCCTCTGTCTTGAGACTGATTGGTCAGGGGTCAAGGAAAATAAAAATTCTCTGCCAAATTCGGCCAAATGTAGGATTGTAGGACTCCTGGTGTAAATTGTATCACAGAAACATCCTTAACGTGAACAAATCTTCATTGGCTATTGAACAGTTTCTTTGAATAGATTAATTGAAGCAGAATTGTATTGTATGGAAGCAGATTAGTGATAAATAGATACATTTCCAGTCGCATGTCCATTACAGCACAATTACATTTATTCTTTACATAGCTAAAATATTTTACATTATTAACAAATTATAGACTCTCGGGTAGGCTAGGCCATGTCTCGACATGTCTCGACTTTTCAAATACAATGGGGTCATCAGAACACATCTCCACTGTAAGTTAGGGAATATCTGCAATGGAAATTATAAATACTATATTAGATAGAAATAGATGTGTTATTGTCGAATATCGAATTGTTTGTAACCCTGAGGTTTACCCCTCGAGTTAGTCCCAAGAAAAAGAGTTAAACGGAACATACTGTTCAGTCTAGATATCCAACCCAACAGCCAGTTTTATTAGCAGTTGGCCTTTTTAAACATCTACAAACAAATACAAGCATGCTAATCCTTAGACAAATCCCTTATTGGCATACTATCTCAAACACACAATAGGGACCACCCGGTTTATCCATTAGAGTGTCGTCATTTTAAACATTTTAGGATTGGATGGATGAAGGATGGCGTCTGCTAGTAGTCACACATCCACATGAGATGAGCAAACCGAGATCTTTTGTTTCCAGGATGATGCAGCAAAGCATGACATCGACATGACAGATTATGATGTGGAACCGTTCTGTGCTATGACACACCCCAGCACCCCAGGACCTGGATTGAGCAGTCCAGTCATTGTTATGTGATAACATCTTGTCCAGGTCAGCATGTTCTTTCATAACCTCTCATTCTCTGTCTGTATCCCTTTCTTTTTTCCCTCTAATTCCACCTCATCTACAGCGCACCAGTTTTTCCAAGCATTAAACAAAAGACTAAAAGTATTTGACCCTCAGTGACCTCTTTTTGGGTGGAAACGGTTCATGTCTGGAGTATTGTTGGAAGCATTTTTATATTTCAGTGCATGGTCAGTTGACTGATAATGAAACACCTCACATTTCTCAGATAGATCTTGCAGATTCATATCAGGAACCTCTATCCAGACTCCATCCACTACAGAGATACACACAAACTCTAGCTGATCCAGGGGTCTTAGCAGAATGGAAACAAATGAGATTAGTTTGCAAGCATCGAGTCAATGTGGTGAACCAACACTTTCAGGACTTCCTATAATCGCTGAGGTAAAAAAAAATCCTCAAGATTTTAAACAATCAGAAAAACCCACAATGACGCGGGTAAAAGAAATGACATGGCATTTGTAAGGTACCACTTCCTGCCATGAGTTACTGTGTGAGCGCTTGCACAAGTAATATACAGCAAGAGCAGAATTTTTTTTTAAAGAATGCCTTACAATAATTTGCATAGCAAGTTACTAGCCTAGCTTGTTTCTTAGCCTGGATTTACTATCATTGGTATTGCAGATGGAATGGTACAACAGCCTTTTAGTGCTACGTTAAAAATATAAAATAAAACAAAGATTACGAGATTAAAATCATAGCAATACAAGAATAAAGTCGTAATATATTGAGAACAAAGTTTCACACCGGCGTGAAACTTTGTTCTCAATAAAGTCGTAATATATTGAGAACAAAGTTTCACGCCGGTGTTGAACTCCTTGTTATCGAATTTCTTCACCCTCATCGTCTCTAGAGAAGCAACACATGCTCTTTGAATAGTACCTCGGTATCCTTGGAGTCGACTACTGGTCGCTATTTCAGAGTGCACCAAAGAAGCAATTACCTCAACATCTGTATGATTCTTTCTTCTGGAAAAAAAAGGTTTCCTTCAGAACCGCTGCAGTGTCCAGTTACTGATTATAACTCCGTTTTGATGCACCAAAAGAATTTCCTTATTGCTAAATCCTAATCCCTAAAATAGGATTTATTCAAATCCTCCACATCCATTTTATGCAAAACAGAGAAACCTTTTTTCTTTAAATATTTCCACTTTACTCTTGCATCGCTGTTGAAATATTTCAACTTTATTCGTATAATTTCTAATTCATTCCTGTATTGCTTCAACTTTAATCTCGTAATGTTCAAATTCTATATTTTTTTTAACACAACACTAAAATGCTGTTGTAGAATGTAGACTGATGTAACTGATGATGAGGAGGATGTTGGGCTGCTGATGATGAAATTGACTAATAATTTCAGCTGGTATTTTAGCAATGGAAATATTTTTTAGTCACACTGAGTCTCAGTTTTTAACTCCCTTATGTTTCTCTTCATTGTACTTCATATTGTGACCAGAGATTCGAAAATAAAATGTATAAAAGACATTTTTGAAAAAGAAACAAACAAATGATAACCTCCTAGATAAAAAAAATCTCCTTTATCAGATCTATTTTTATATCTATTATAGATTTTTTGTTCAGTTTAGTAAATCCATTTGGTGGAAACATGACACCAGACAACCACCCATGAGCTTGAGTCATAGGCTGGTAGTAACTGGTAGCACATTTTGGCTTCTCCGTTTTTTCTTTATCGTGCTGGCAGAGCTAAAGCTGGCTCATTCCGGTACACTCTGCTGAGTGAGATGAGCCATGACCTTGAGATGTAATGCATTGCTGTAATCTTCTCCCAGTTATTCTGGTGCATTCTAGATTTTGTCACCAAAATATTTCCAGGTGATGACATTTTTTTTTTTTTTACTTCAGTGCTTTGATACTGAACTTAAGTAATTTTTTTTGGCTACTTTCTAGTTTTAAGGTGTATCAAAAATATAAGCAAAATATTTTACTCTCTACTCAACTACTTTTATGATTCAATATATGTACTTTTTACTCCACTATATTTTAATTGACAGTGATCATTTTTGCACCTCTGTTAAAAATGTCATTAAGGCTCAACATACCCAGACTCTGCTGGCCTCAGTTTCAGTCCAATAAGAGCTAAATTACAGAAACAGAAACAGAATTTTGATTTTTTTATCTAAATGTATTTGCTTTTATTTCATTTGTCCATTATAAACTAATATTTCTTAATACTGTAATATAATAATAATAATAATAATAATAATAATAATAATAACCAGATTAAAAATAAAAGTTTGCTTTACTACTTTGCCCTTTTTTTGACCGACTGTGTGTTGATGGTTAATGCAGTGTTTAGGTGCACAATTTGATTTGTATTTAAGGAAATAAAACAACACAAATCAACTGTTTTTGACTTTTCACTAACATGTGTCTTAGTGTTGAGGACTAGCGCATCTAAAAGCCTACATTCAATAGGAGTCAAATACTCAAGTGCTGTTCAAATCAGATACTCAAAGACTTTTACTCAAGTCATATTGGAATTGGAGACTTTTAATGGAGTCATGGAGTAAGTTTTGCAAGCTTCAGAGGCATCAGAAGCATCAGAGAATTGAGCTTCTCTTTGCACCTCTGATGCCTCAATAATGATATTTCTTATCTCTTACCCAGCATAATCCATATATCAAAGAATCCTTTTGTAGAAAATCTATTCCATCCCTAAGTTCAGCAGTTGTTATTTGTTCAGCTTCTAAGGATTAAAAATGTTAAACAGGATTATAATTCTGATTCAGACAAAAAGGTTCAGGATTGTATCTGTAAGCTATCTGAGTAAACTTCCATGGTGTTTGGTGAACAGTGCGAGTTTTTGCTTCATGAGAAATGTTTATACAGGACTTCGTATTTCATCCCACCAAGTGCCTTAAGATACACATTCTGGACTCCTTCTTACTTCCTGCATCCAAATCTGTTTTTGCACTTAGGTTTCTGTTTCATATAGTACTTTATCAGGCTTACAGTCCAGGTCTGGTGCCCAGTGTAGCCTCAGATTCCTGTTTCTCCTTTGGTTCGAGTAGAAGCCGGTAGGATCTTCTCCTGTTGTATCTAATTCACCACGTGGTATGACGTGTCTCATGTTTTGAGATGCTTTAGGCTCACCACGGTGCTAAATCGAGTTACTCTAGGCTTTCTGTCAGCTCTAAACCATTCTGAACCGTTCTCCTTTGACCTCTCATATCAAACACAATGCTAACTGGATGTTTTTTAGTTTCCACACCACCATGTTCTTCCTGGAAACCCTACAGACAGCTGTACAACTTCAGAAGAGCTTCTAAAACTACTCAAGCCAGGCCAACTGGCAATGAAAACCCTTGGAGGATTTTGACACAGTGTGCTGTTTTCACATCTGAAGATTTCCTGGATTATCACGCTGGCAAACGTGAGAGATTAGCAATAAAGCCATTGCTAGCTATATAGTATTTATATACTTATATATATATATATATATATTTATAGCTACCTTTCCACTGTAGCTTACTTTAATGATATCTATCTATCTATCTATCTATCTATCTATCTATCTATCTGTCTGTCTGTCTGTCTGTCTGTCTGTCTGTCTGTCTGTCTGTCTGTGTGCCTGCAGCAGACCTGCAGCCTCTGGTTTTGTTTCCAACACAGGAATGTGTGTGTAAATGATTGACGTAGAGCTTTGCTAATCATCACACACATACACATACACACACACACACACACACACACACACACACACACACACACACACACACACACACACACACCGTGCCCTTGGTGCAGAACTGTGGAGCTTCACAGTGAAAAGATTGAGAGAAAGAGAAGTGAGAGGGAGAGGGAGGACTCATGGGGAGGACGAGGGAGGAGGAATATAAGGAGGCGATTGTTGGGGAGACGTTTATAAAGACTGGAATGAGAGAGAGAGAGAGAGAGAGAGAGAGAGAGAGAGAGAGAGAGAGAGAGAGAGAGAGAGAGAGAGAGAGAGAGAGAGAGAGAGAGAGAGAGAGAGAGAGAGAGAGAGATAATCACCTCACACAAAGAAACAAGCATTATAGAAGATTTCCTGGACTTCATACAACACACAGGTAAGTCCACCTTTTCACCCTTTTATTTTACTGAGATAAGGAGAGAAAGATCCATTTGTACAAAAGATAAACTAGTGCCAAAATCATTTAATTATTACATTTTTTAAAGATTTTTTCAACTAACACTAAAAGCTCTGCCTGTGATTTTCTAACACACACACACACACACACACACACACACACACACACACACATGGCTTTCTTTCTTGCACAACACGTGCTGCAGTTTAGGGCCGGATTTGAGTGTGCTCCTTGAATCAGTTTTCTGTAAACATCTGGTGGGGGTTGTGTTGCACAATGAGGCATAAACACACCGCCGAGCTTCTGTACAGCACAGAATGCAATCTGGAAGAATGCAAGAATCTGGAACATCTGTAAATTTTTATTTAAAAAAACAAAATGTTTGTTAAAACAGGAATCACCATGATTTTTTTTCTAAATCATGATTATAGGTATAATTATAGGAGTGTTGTATACTCTGTGTGTTAGGATTATCATTGTAACAGTTACAGAGATGCAGTAGATCTTGGAGTCAATGGCATGTAAATGATACATTGTGCTGAACCGAGGTTTCGTTGTGTCACAGGGCGTAAAAGCTTTTAATGAAAGCTGACTTTTCCACTCATAAAACCCAAGCCACATGCTCTTTTTCCTTTTTATTTTCTTTCTACTTTCTTTCTTTTTTTAATAGAAAATTAAATTCTGACTTTTTGTACCATGGATATATTAATCTACTGTGTATGTTACAGTAATTTATTTTGCTCGTCTGTGTAAACGTGTGTATTCAGAAATAATTTAAGTCTTATACAATCCTGACATTCTGTACTAGGTTCATTTTTTGTCACACTTTGTAAAATTGAATTTTTAGAAGTATTTAGAAGTATTTTCCTCAGTTTTATGCTGGAAAAAATGCTGGATTTTTTTAAAGCAAAAAAACACTAAGCATTCTAGGCAGCATTCAAAATAAGCTGATGTGTAATTGGATTTAAATATGTTAAGAAGGTCTTGAATGGGGATGAAAAATAAATACGTGAATTGTTTGGAAATGTCTGTTCCATCTCTTTTCTCCTTTGGTTTGTTGGTCTGTATGGAGTAGATGTGTTGAAAGTAGTAGTAGGGTTCAAAATCCCAGGCAAGCTGCTGCTCCTGGGGCCGAAGAGTAGAGCCCTTACTCCTCGATTCCTAATTCGCTCTCTGTATTAATGATGCCAAATGCAGACGGATAAATGTAAATGTAAAATGAAATGTACATGTCGTTTGTGCATTACAATGTATGCGAAAGTAATTGACATATTCATTATACAAGGAGTTATACACATAATAATAATAATAATAGAATGCATTCTAATAGTATTTACCAAAATCAAGAAAATTAATTTCCATTTTGCTGTGTATATATCTCTCTCTTCTCTCTGTAGTTTATCAAACTCGACACACATTCTCACTTTGTTCCTGCTGTTTCGTTTCTCCTCAATCTTCATCTTCATTCCAAAGCATCCTCATGCTTCTCTCTGCTGTAATTCAAATGAAAATCAAAATGAAATGTTTTTGTTTACAGACACCATGTTGAGAAAGTGTTCTACTCCACCACTCGTCCTCTCGGTCTCGCTACTCTTCTCCTTCGTGTCAGCATCATCATCAGTACGCAACACCACCCAGAGAACAGGCTCTCCCAAACCTCGTTTAGTCGCCCAAGGTGATGACTACAATAATTTCTATGATGATCCTTTTACCACGAAAAAGCCCCAAAAGTCCGCAGGGTCTCCACCTCCGCTCTGCGATATCTGCAAGGAACAGCCGGAATCGTGTCAGAAGCTCGCCCAAACACTGTTCTGCTCCTGCCCTGGGATCAGCGGCCCCTTCCAACGCCCGGACCCTCCTACTGTCCACAGTTTGTTTGTTGAAAGTAATGGAGTGGTGGTGTTCCGGTGGTGCGCACCCGCCTCTACGGTCTTGTACTACCAGGTGTATGTGGGGGGTAAAAAAAGTGGACACGAGTTGGCGGAGAATCGGAGGATGATGAAGCTGGGGGATGTAGCTCCAGGCACTGAGGTGTGTGTGGAGGCAGTGAACAAGGTGGGTTCCAGTGTCCCCGGGAAACACTCGTGCACAGTGTTCGAACCCAGCAACTCTGAGACCAGACTCATCACCAAGCTGGCACTGATCGGAGCGGCGGTGGTGCTGGTGCTGGTGATCGCATTGGTGCTGTTGCTCTGGTGGTGCAAAAGACACCGTAATGCTCGAGCACAGACAGCAAACCGAGGAACCGCGATGGTGCTCTGAGGAGAAATAACCCAGAAGGAGGCTTATAACTGCAGCTTGAAGGAAACTGTACAGTTTTTTTTATTATTAATGGTATGGAAGTTTGTTATATGTACAAAAGCACTTTATTAACTTTAGTATTATTTGTGTATTATTTCTAGATAATATTTTTTGTAGATTATAATTTGTCTCTCTTTTTTTACATATATATTTTTATTATTTTCCCTAGATTTAGTATTTTGCAGGATTTAATGTATTAAAAGATTATTTTTGTGTGTAAGAGGAAAGTCATTAATGAAGATTTTATAGATTTTATATTTTATTTTAAATATAAATAAAAATGTTTTTACAATATTTTTAAGAGGTTAACTAATGTAACAAAATCGAGTCAAGTTTATTTCTATAGCGCTTTTCACAACAGACGTCTCAAAGCTGAGATGTTATGTAGATGTTAAGAAACCTTGAGAGGAACCAGACTTAAAAGGGAACCCATCCTCATTTAGGTAATATCAAGAGTGTGATTATAGTCTTTAAAACAATGCAGAACACTGGAGAGTGAGAACTAACATGAGCACCTGAATGTAAAATTATGAGTAATGTCCTTTCTACAGTCTTATACATTCACTTAAGGTTATGGAACCAGGAGCTACTGAGTAACTCATAAAATAGCTCAATATTCAAGAATGTCCATTTATTACAATTCCATCTTCCAAACATATGTAGCAAAATGTGAAACACGGTGGTGGCAGCATCACGCATTAGGGCATTACGTCCAGACCTAATGCTTTTATCATGGTGGCTTCGAAGATGAATTTTTTTAAATTTCATTGTAAAGCATTCAGATGTCTGCCAGTGAAGCTGGACATGAAAAGAAATATCACTTTTCAGCATGTCCATGATCCAAAGCGTACATCAAAGGAACGGCTTCACCGAATGAAGATCGATTTTCTGGATAAGCCAGATTCCTTTTAAAACCTGAAACAACTCAAAATCTGGGCACATGAAGCACTCTTGTACTGCAGTTTGAAGACTCTGGAATGTTTCTGCATGAAAGAGAGGGAACGTTTGGCATAATAAAATCCATAAGTTGTTTCAAGAAGGCATTAGTTCATGAGTGTGCCTGTTTATACAATTAACCACGTTATGCAAATATACTGTGTATTTTTTTTTCTTTATGCATCAAGGCTTAAAGATTTCTGATACGATTTATCTTCGGCTCTTTCTATTAAGTCACAACAACCTGCCATTTTTTTATTGGCTGTAATGCGATCCATCAAATTTGATGCAATTTCGATCATCTGATTTGTTTTTTTGTTTCTTTGATTTTTTTAATATCTTTAATGTTTTTTTAATTCACAAATGTCCTTATTAGCATGATGTCCAACTAGGGACTAGGTTACAGGGATCAGGTTACAGGGACTGTTTGGAGGCGGAGCTAAGCAGCTTGTGGTGTCTTGAAAAACAAATCAAATATTGCCTGATAATTTGGATATTATGAATCAACGATCACATTTTTTTAATGTATATTTGCACCACAGCACTGTTGAAAAGTCCGTTCTGAATGGTCATTAGAATGCAGAAGCTGATTTATCACAAATAGAAGAAGTCTCCAGTGTCAGCTGTAACTTGAAGTTGTCTCTTTGTGGTTTCCCAGTAACATGATATACTGCATTTCTTTAATTTTTTAGAGAGAAAGAATAAAACCGAATCAGTTGAGAGGAAGCCTGACCTGTGAAATTTGACTATAAATACATTAAATGTTGTGAGTTGCTTGAATATGAAGCACAAAATATAATTCGTTTTTGTATCACATCATAAGCCTGAATGTTTTATTCTTTACATTCTTGGACTGGGTTTGGGTTCAAATGAGACAAAACTTTTCTCTTCCCTCAATTTATTTGTTTTAAAGTATCATTTTCCACACATAGTGGTCATGGGGATGAGCCGATCAAGGCAAAATGATGAAAATGTCTGGACATTATATTTTCAGACAAATACTGAGGAAAAAAATTTTTCTGACTCACTAATAAAGTGGTGTGAGGCAGCAGGTTGAGGAAATGTGGACTTCCCATGGAAAAAGGTAAGACGTGTGGCAACACTCTCCGAGCAAATCCAAGTGTGTGTGTGTGTGTGTGTGTGTGAGTATGAGTGTGTGTGAGTAATGTACTGAGAATGGACTTAAGCAACTGTTTTAATGCACTTCAGCCAAATTCTGAGGAAATCATCAATGCCATTAACCACAAAGCACCACATTTCCGTCATCAGCACATTTTACACAAGCTCACAGACCAGTTTAAAAAAAAAGATTCAACTCTGCTCGCACCATCAAAATGACAAAGTTGTCTCACTGAGCATGTCATTTTCTTTTATTTTGCATTTATTTCTCAATATTCTCATGCTTGTTTTTTAGTTTTTTGTTTTTTTTTTTAAACACAAGATTCAAGAAGACATCATATGACTTCCTCAAATTATGCTTATATTTTATATTTTTATACCTTTATATTACAGTTATAACTAATGGACAACCTATCAGATATTTAGTATCTACTGATACCAGACCTTGACACAGCCAAAGTACACAATTTGCTTTCTAGAGGTACATCTTTTCTAAAAAAACAATTTTTCCAGAACCTCCAGTATTTATATCCAATATTCTCGAATATATAAACATTCCCAGAATATATGGTAATGGTTTGCTTAATTACATTCACAGTTTTGCCAACCGTGATTTTTTTTTAATCCCTGGAGATGTTCGTGGCCAGTGATATGACAACCCCACAAATAAATCAACATTAACCAGTCAGAGAACCATTTTGCGATGCTTTAGTGATTTAATGAGGAGTACATTTTTACAAAGAAACATGTAAATGATACATTTATTTGGTGAGGTTATATAATATATTCAATTTACAGTGATAGATTTCTTGTACATCACCAAACATGCAACTTTTTTCTTTTCAGCCAACAATGTGATAGTGCACAGGCAACTTATTCTTACAGCCTATTGTAATGTTACTCATGTACGCTTTGCCTTTATAATCACAGTTTGGATATGTTTAATTGGGGTTGCCTTTACACGTGACCACACTGAAACGAAAGTTGCTTACATAAAGATTGCCACCCACAGGCGTGCCCGCTCCAGTACACACGTTTTGAACCTGTTCATCTGTGGCCTTTATGAAGGTGTTTCTTTCTTTGCAGCTACTGTTGTAGGGGCCAATTCCTGGGAGTTTCTTTTCGTTCATTACGTTTGTACAGTTAGACACTGTCATTGTGCCGAGAATATGTTTATTCTTGAAATCCTTCCAGGTCTGGGCTTCAAGAAGCAGTGCGCTGCACATCACCAGCAGCAGAACCAGGCTGAACACACGGATCTCCATGTTGATGCTTCTAAAGAGAAGATAAACAAACTGAACAGGGTGAAAAACTAACATGACATGAGAACGGGGCTGACCGAAATCAAACTTTGCACACAGGCAATAAATTCGATAAAAGCTTTAGTGAAGCCAAAATTCTTTGATTCATTGATTAATTCGTCATCAATTCGTCAGACTTTAACAAAACCAGGTGAATAAAAAACACTTTATGGATAAAAAGAACACCTGAATTTTCTTTACCAAACTGCCAGCGCCATAAAGATATGCTTAACATGGATGGGACTGTTACAGAAACCATAGCGTATTGTAACAAGTACATTAATATAGATCTTCACTACTATTCGAAAAACTGACCAATCAGAATGCAGCTCTTTGGAATTCCATTAAGACAAGCTGTATTAATTAGTGTCAGCTGAGACGAAGCTAAGATGATGGATCTGGTAATATTTTAAACCAAAATATCAAAATATTTACCTCAGAAATGAAGGATTCGGAAGACAAATGCGAATCGCTGAGCAAGTGTTTTTCCTCTGGTGCTGTAAATTCAGAAATATTTGTACACGTCTCTCTTCACACCTTATATACCGTTTCATCTATACATTATACCTATAAGTTATGCGTTTTACTTGTCTAAACATTAATGGGTGGTGATGTTAGTCGTCTTGTTTGATTAATTCTTAGACAAACATTTCACAGAATCTAGGAAGCTGTGCAGTACAAAACAAATTACGCAGACGGATATCGAGAACTGCAGCTAATTTCAGCTAATTCCCTGCTAAGACATTGACTGTTGGATAATTGTTGTTGACAGTTTCAGTATTTAATAAAATCTCATTGGATTTATACGTTTATAAAGATAAAAACAGATGTTGTGACTGTGGTTTAAAACACCCTGAGGTCAAATTGGATAGATCTTACAGCTAGTTTACAGTGACTGCCTTTCAAAGAAAACACATCTTGGCATTTTGCTTAAAAAAAACAATCAACTTGAAATACACACAAGGAATGTATATGTGTTTAAATAAAACCTGGTTGGTTTCTAATAATTGCCATCATTAATAAACTAATTGAATTTATGTTTTATTTACTTCACTTGTTCAAACATCATTAGGTGTTAATATTTAATCATCTTTCACTTGGCTGCTGTACTTCTTAATCAAATATTTAACAGAATTCAAGTTCCTTCTTCCTTATACCTGTTATTGTAGTGGCTTATCAAGTTACTGAAAAAAAGCACCCTGAAATCCTCCATCACTGCCTGGTTCAGCAATTCTGCCTCGCACAGAGAGTGAAAATTAATAAATATTGATAAATAAATATAATTACAATATTGCCTATTAGCAATTCCGAACTTCTTTCTCGCAATTGCGACTATATGTATTGCGATTCTGACTTTATTTCTCTTGATTCAGACTTTTTTCCTTGTTATTTTAACTTTTAGGCCAATCAGGCAGCGTCACCCCCTCTGTAGTGCCAAAGTGTAACTTTACATATTGAAAATAGAACAGGCTACACTTAATTGGTCGATCTGTGAAACAATGGATACAATTATAGAGGACTATTTTGAGTGTGGTTTCAACAAAATGTTCTGTGCCGTACGGTACCTGAACAGACTAAGCTCCTGTCTTCTTTTATACACACTTGCATTTTAAAAATTAAAACGGGATTAGAAGTGATAGCTTAAGCTAGCTCTTAGTTGTTAGAAAGAAAGTTGCAATTGCAAGACATAAAGACAGATTCGCGAAAAAGAAAGTCAGAATTGCGAAAAAGAAAGTCAGAATAGCAAGAAAAAAAGTCGCAATTAGACAAACTTTTAATTATTTTTGTTTTTACTATTGGTTATGAACACTAGGTGTCACTGTCTCGCTACACAGAATTTAAATAAAGTCCACTGTTAACGATTTTATTTATATCAAAATAAAGAGTATTTCGCTTTATAAATATTGATAAAAGAGAGCATTGTCTTCCTGTAATAGTGTACAATGTGATTTGATAAGAGTATATATTAAGCAAACGATTAAGCGAAGAACGGCATACAAAAAAATCTACATGTCCCATTCAGCAAAGAGAGAAAATGGTTTTATGATGCTTTATTGATTTAATGAAAAGTACAGGTATTGATTTTAAAGCTTATAGATGATATTTGTAAAAGTGTTTTTTTTTTTGTTTTTTTGTTTTTTTACTTTTTAGCCAACAACAACTTTGTCTTCTTGATAGTGCACAGGCAACTTATTCTCACATGTTATTGTAATTTTCCTTGTGTCCTCGTTGCCTTTATATTCACACTTTGGATATCTTTGATTGGGGTTGCCGGTACACGTGACCACACTGAAAGGAAGGTTGCTTTTATAAAGTTTACCACCCACAGGCTTTCCCGCTCCAGTACACACGGCTTTAACCTGTTGATCTGTGGCCTTTATGAAGGTGTTTCTTTCTTTGCAGCTGTTGACATAGGGGCCACTCCCTGGGAGTTTCTTTTGGTTCATTACTTTTGTACAGGCATTCTTCGTCATTTTGCCAAAGATATGTTTATTCTTGAAATCCTTCCAGCTCTGGGCTTCAGTAAGCAATGCGCTGCACATCACCAGCAGCAGAACCAGGCTGAACATGCGGATCTCCATGTTGATGCTTCTGAGAAGAAGACAAACTAATTAAACAGGTTGCACAAAATAATATATTAGAACGGGGCTGACAGAAATCAAAGTTTTCAAGTTCAACTGACCAGCAGGAAGAGTCTAATGAAAAAACATGTTTTGGTCATGAATCTGAAATTGCTTTCATTAAAGCAGTTTCATGTTCTCACTTAGGTTATAAACAGTTATTCTCTGAACACACCAACTTGTTCTTTTCTCTTTTACACCTCCTACATTTTTCACTAGGCTAGTGATGGCTGTGGATTAGGTTAGATTAGAGCCCAAGCGCCACTAAGATGCAACTGATGGTCCTTAAGCAAGACCCTTTAACCCTGCTGCTCCATTGGTGCCCCAACATAACCTGAAGACATTTAACACTGGAGACTCCTTCTACAGATTCCACATTCACTGGAATTCAGTTTAACACTAGAGACTCCTTTCACGGTATTAGGTGAAGAAACAAGCTTCACCTCATCCACAGTTACACACTTGAATCCATAATACCAACAGCTGGGATGAATTTGAGATGATTTGTATGGCAAAAACAAAATGAGAACGTCAGTAGAGAGCAAGTGATTCGATATATTTACCTCAAAAATGAAAGATTCAGAAGACAAAGGCGAAAACAAGCGTCTTTCCTCTGGTGCAGAAATGTGTGGTAAAGCACGAGTCTCTCCTCACACCTTATATACCTTTTCCTTTCACCTTATTTACCTGTTTCAAGTTTGGTGGTGATAATAAACTTTCAGATAGCAGGTGTAATTCACAGTCAACATTCCCATGGATCCAGTTCCTGCTTCCTTCTTGCACTTAATCGTCCTGTTAATCATTTCTAAAATATATATATTTTTTAATAACACACTCATAATGATTTACAGTGCTGCCACTCGACACCAATAATCAGCTTCAAGGCTTGATGTGCTTGGCTCCGATGTCTCCGGTAAACAATTGTATTAAGAGACATACATAGATAAAAGATAATGTGTATAAAGTGTTAAAGTGAAAGGTAGCACATATAGAGCTAAGCATGTAGTTATGAAGTGAACTGTGAAACGGGAGTCTGTACGATTGCAGGACATTTTTTAATCCTGGAATCAGCCAAGTACCTAAAATGACTCATATACTTTTAGTAGGAACTTTATCTTGTTCACAGGATTCATTTAATAAGCAAATTCAAACAATTATTCAAGTTCAAAACACAAATGAAATGCAGACTCAGTTAAAGTTCATATCAGGAGATCGGAATCACACGGAACACTATCTACAGTTCATACAGAATGTTGTGGGGACAAAATAAACCTGCAGTAAATGATTTCTATGAGCGGAAACATCTTGTGGCCAAAGAAGAATGGTCAGATTGCTCTTATAATTACTCTTTACTGAGCAGAAAAGCATCCCAGAATGCATAGCCTGGTGACTGTTAAACTCCAGTAGCTATAATTGTTATGGACATCTTGGAAGATTCCACTCCAGACCACCAGAGGGCACCCCCTTGTCATGGCCACCTGGGACTACATCCCTCAAAGCTCATGTATTAAATTTTTTTTGTGTATTTCCTGCTTTGACTTCCTTTTATTTGTTTTATCATTTCACCTGTTTAAACAGGATTGTGTATTGATATTTGTCGTCTTCCACACCGCAGCTGTGCTTCTTAGTCAAATATTTCCCTTGGTTTAGGTTCCAGCGTCCTTATAGTGCACCTGTTAAATGTCCTGCTTCTACAAGTTCACCTCTGTTTGTTTGTTTTTTTTCTTTGTTTGGCCAATAGGACTGGAACAACCATATGTCTTCGGGTGTGGTAGGTTAAAAACTTTTCACATCACCTGAACTTGAAACCAAAACTGTTCCAGTATGGCAATGCCCTCAGAGATGCAAATTAATGAAATACAAATACTTTGTCACTGTACGTAAGTAGATTTGTCTGGAGTTTTACGTGGATGAGACAGAGGGAGTCAGTGATGTAAACATGATTGAGAACAGAAACATTCCTGATCACCTGATCATCATCTTTTCTCTGCTTGGGTTCTATATCTTCGATGTTCAGCCTGGAAACATTCATTAGATAACAAAATGTGAAATTGTTGTGTATTAATATATTAATATGATGTGAGGTTCAGTTACCAGCGTGACACTAAAACAGGTAGCATTAATGACTACTTTTTACTGAAGTACGTCAGAGCCCAAACTTCTTTACTTCACCTTGAGTGAAAAAGTGCAGTCAGAACTTCAACTTCTACCAGAGTCTTTTAAAACATGAGTATCTGTTCTTCTACCTAAATGAAGGATGTGTGTACTTATGCCACCTCAGATGCCGTTGTGCAAAAAGCCAGATTCATGAATTTATGGATTAAATGGGTTCAGAAGATCTTGAGTGGACTGCTAAAGAGCTCTGACCTCAAATCTCTTGAGCACCTTTGGGATGAATGTTTGACTGCACCTCAGACCTCCTCATCTCACCTATATCAATATCTGACTTTACTAACACCAGTGTAGCTGAATGAATCTCACATAAATCTCCACAAGCACACTCCAAAATCCAGTGGAACATCTAATAGCGTATCCTGCTTCATTATAAAGAATAAAAGGAACTGATTAACTTAAAAACGTGAATAAAAGAGGTTGTTTGCTGTTTCTTTACATTTATTTCGGATTTCATTAAAGACCAAACAAAAGCAGGAAAAATTTTACTTTTTTTTTTCTTTATTGATTTAATTAAGGATATTTAAAATAGATGTAGAATTTATTTGAACTGAAATGCATAGAAATTATACAGAAAACCTTTGTTTTATGCCGTTATATTTGTTAGATAGTTAAACAAATGACTACTTAAAGAGATGTATTGTGTGTGTAGGCAATACAGAGAAATAAAAGATGATCAATAACTTTTTAATGTCTTTATGGCTTTATTACAACCACCACAATGATTATTACTGTAAAAATGACAAATAAAAATAAGAACAATAAGCATTAATTGAGGATTGTTATACATTGGTTTGGCTGCAGATTTATCAGATATGGATTCTGAATCCCTTTCAAAATTTCAGCCTACAACAATGTAGCCTTCATCATAATGCACAGGCCAATCCCTGGTCACATGCAATCCGAATGTACCGATTGCTCTTTTTACCTTTTTTGTATTCACATTTTGGCCGTCTTTCACCACTGTGTAGTTTACAAGTGACCACAGAGAAAGGCTGGCCGCTTATATAATCACCTGTGGCTCTGCCGCACACGGCCTTGACTTGTTCCTTCGTGGCCCGTATGAAGGTGTTGACATCTTTGCAGTTGTTGCTGTTACCATCAGTGATTTCCCTACTTCTGATCTCGCTGGTACACCAACTCTCGGCCATATCCCCATAAACATGCTGATTCAGGAAGTTTTTGTAGCGGGGCATCACGTTAGCAGGCTGGGCTTCAGCAAACAACACAGTGCTCAACACCAACAGCGAAACCAGGCCGACCCTCCTTAACATGTCCATGATGACACCTCTGGAGAAACACACAAACAAATGACACAAACTGAGAAGATTGTCGTATCAGATCCCATGTCTTTTGTCCATCTGTGAATCAGCCTGTTGTTTCTTAAATTTAATCCTTTATTTCAATTGTTTATTTTGAGGGACACACGGTACAAAGTGATGTTAAGTGTCTATAACTGAACATCTGTCAGAAAAATACCAGCAATTTATGTGGAGCTATTCAAGTCCCTGTGTGTTTTTTAATATGTGGAGCTTTGTGGGTCCCCAAGTCTGATGTAGAAAAACTGACCAATCAGAATGGATAATTCAAAAAACTCTATGAAGCGTTAACACAATCGATAATACCAACAGCTGGGATGAATTTGAGATGATTTGTATGGCAAAAACAAAGTAAGAACGTCAGTAGAGAGCAAGCGAATCAATATATTTACCTGAAAAACGAAGAATTCAGGAGACAAAGGCGAAAGCAAGCGTCTTTCTTCTGGAGCAGAAATGTGTGGTAAAGCACGAGTCTCTCCTCACACCTTATACACAGTATATATCACAATTGATCTCAGTAGTGGGAAGGGAAAGCTTTTTTTTAAGAACCAGCGAAAAGTGGCTCGAATTTATACACTGTCTCTCTCCGGTGTTTGGAGGTGGAAATTGTAATAAAGGCAAAAAATAAATAAATAAATAATTCAAAGTACAATCTTGCAAAGCAAATCCTCTGTAGTGCCAAGAACCACACGGTCGAGCAGAAACTGATTTCCTCATGCACTTTCTGTAAAAGAGTGCTATACATAATCCTTATGTCGAGATCGAGAATTTCAGCTAATTTTACATCAAACATCAGAAAGGTGAACCAGTGTGAGCTCAGTGACTTGTGGTGTGTGTAGGGTTTTTATTCAATTTAAAATTGTATAAAATGCGCTAGTTTGGTGCAAAGCTGGAAGGACTTTACATGGTCTTTTTATTTAGGATTGCATTTCTATTGCACACAGTGCATATTAGCAACAAATGGGATGAATTTGAGATGATTTGTATGGCGAAAACAAAATGAGAACGACACTAGAGAGCAAGTGAATCAATATATTTACCTCAAAAACGAAGGATTCAGAAGACAAAGGCAAAAGCAAGCGTCTTTCCTCTGGTGCAGAAATGTGTGGTAAAGCACGAGTCTCTCCTCACACTTTATATACCTTTTCATTTCACCTTATTTACCTGTTTTAAGATTGGTGGTGATAATGGACTTGCAGATGGCAGGTGTATTTCTAAGTCAAACATTCCCATGAATCCACCTTCCTGCTTCCTTCTTGCACTTAATTGTCCTGTTTTTCATTTCTTATAAAAATTCATAATAATTCCACATGAATGAATGATGAGAGGAATTAATTTATTCAGGAATAAATGAATTGAATGAATGAATATATAACGTGTGTTTTTTGTTAAAGTATGCTGAAATAATTGGAACATATCTTTAGAAATTAAATATTGAATGTAAAAACACACACACTCTTATATACACATCTGTATTACCCAAATGGGGTCTGAGAAATGTAAACTATTAAATCATTTTTTGACAGAATTTATTTACAGTATGTCTGTGACTTGCATTTTCTTTTGTTTCCAAGCACTTAACATTTTTGGTTGTTCCTTTTCATTGTTACTTTTATGTCCAAATTTGTTTTGCTGTGTATTAAAGAAACCACCTTCTTTGCTCCTTTGAATCACCCATGAGATTCCAGTCCTTTTGTTGGACAAAAATAGGAATCTGAGGCTACACTGGCTACAGACTCGCTGAAGCTGAACAGGTCATACAACTTAGTCCAATCTTTAACTACAGATTCATTAGTAGTTTTAATAAAATCAATAAAAATTGTGACCTCTTACATATTAGCCTACAGTGACTTTGTTTTCATGGTAACTCCTGTCATCCAGATGCCATTTAATAAACAATTTCAGTCGATCATTTACAACTCAACAAATATGTACAGTATCTTGTTTCTTCTCTGTCAAGCTTTTTATATTTTGACAAACACATTGAATTAAAATCAAATAAAACCCAAATGATTCCTAATAATAGACTGAGAGACATCCTGTGCTCCAATTGGTGTAGCTCCTGCTTTCACTTTCTTTTATTTGTTTTATCATTTCACCTGTTCAAACAGGATTGTGTATTAATATTTGTCGTCTTCCACACTGCAGCTGTGCTTCTCAGTCAAATATTTTCCTGGGTTTAGGTTCCAGCCTCCTTATAGTGCACCTGTTAAATGTCCTGCTTCTTTAAGTTCATCTCTGTTTGGTTTTTTCTCTTTGTTTGGTCAATAGGACTGGAACAACCATATGTCTTTTCACATCACTTGAACATGGAAACCAAAACTGTTCCAGTATGGCAATGCCCTCAAAGATGCGAAGTAATGAAATACAAATACTTCGTCACTGTACTTAAGTAGATTTTTCTGGTATCAAGCACAAAAGAGTAAGAAGTCTGGGATTTACATGGATGAGACAGAGGAAGTCAGTGATGTAAACATGATTGAGAACAGAAACGTTCCTGATCATCATCATCTTTTCTCTGCTTGTGTTCTATATGGTGGATCTTCAGACTGGAAACATTTATTAGTTAACAAAATGTGAAATTGTTGTGTATTAATATATTAATATGATGTGAGGTTCAGTTTCCAGCGTGACACTAAAACAGGTAGCAGTAATGACTACTTTTTACTGAAGTACGTCAGAGCCCAAACTTCTTTACTTCACCTTGAGTGAAAAAGTGCAGTCAGAACTTCAACTTCTACCAGAGTCTTTTAAAACATGAGTATCTGTTCTTCTACCTAAATGAAGGATGTGTGTACTTTTGTTTTTCTGAACTTATGGATCAAATGGGTTCAGAAGATCTTGAGTGGCCTGCTAAAGAGCTCTGACCTCAAACCTATGGAGCACGGGCAGGTGGCAAGTCCTGCTGAAAAATGAAATCTCCATAAGAGAAGCTGATCATCTCCACAAACAAAAAGGATCAAATAAATACAAGTCTCCAGAGCAAATCCTTTTCAGTGCCAGAAAACACACAGTCATACAGAAACCGATTTCTCCACACACTCTTACTATTATTTATCACTGCTCCAGCTAATTTTTACATTAAAACAAAGAAAAGGGATCCAGTGTTTGCTCAGGGATTTTGACAGTGGTGTGTGTGAGGGTGTTTTTTTTTTTTTTTATTGCATTGAAATAGAACTGGCTGCATATTTCACCTGGATCACATAACGTGAAGTTACAGTCTTAATATTTCAACAGCTGATTCATTTATTTAATGATAAGTTATGGATAAAGTATTGGGACACCTGTCTTTTTCAGTGATATATTGTTTTGTTCCTCATACTGTTATAGTCACATATCTGTACAAGTAGTTTTACATTTTCTACATGAACTAGGAGACAATGCTTAAAGCTGTTGGCTGGCAATTGGTTCATACACTAGGTGTCGCTGTCCCACTTAACAAAATATAAATAAAGTCCTGAGACTGTAAAAAAACCTGAAGAAACACATGGAATACAAGAAGCTGATTACCTATAATAATGTGATAATAAAGGACCCTGTCCTGCTGCTTATTTACGTATGATTATTGTTTCAATGTATGATTTAAATGTTTATGTATGATATGTTTTGATTGAGAAAGTTAAAATTGAACTGACCTTTATTAAAAAACAAAAAAAAACAGATTGCAAAGACATGAATCACACAGGAGAGAAAATGGTTTTGCGATGCTTTACTGATTTAATAAAGAGTTCATGCATTTATAATGGTTTTTATAGAAAATATACATTTTAAAGCTTTTTTGTGAGGTTATATATGACGATATAGCAGTTAACAGTGGCATAGTTGTCTTTTTAAACTTCAGCCTATGACAAGCGTGTCTTCATTGTAGTGCACTGGTAAACCATTATTATTGCATGTTATGGTAATTTTCCGAGTGTCCCTTCTGCCTCTATATTCACACCTTGGATATCTTTGATTGGGGTTGCCGGTACATGTGACCACACTAAAAACTTGTTTACTTTCATAAATTATTTCACCCTCACGGTTACCCCGACCCACAACTGTGCCCGCACCAGTACACACAGGTTTGACCAGTCCATCTGTGGCCCTTATGAAGGTGTTTCTTTCTTTGCAGCTATTACTGAAGGGGCCATTTCCTTCGGGTTTCTTTTGGTTCATCACTCTTGAACAGGCATTCTCTGTCATACTGCCATAAATATGTTTAGACTTGAAATCATTCCAGGTCTGGGCTTCAGCAAGCAGTGCACTGCACAACACCAGCAGAAGAACCAGGCAGAATGCTCGGACCTCCATGTCTGCAGAAAGACAGAGACAAACAAACAGGTTGCACAAACGCAAGCGATAGTGGTCCATTTGAACCCATGTCCTCTTTCAACATATGAGATCGGGAATGACAGAAATGAAAATTCCACATATGGACAACATCAATACCAGATGATAATTTGACAGGTCAAGTGATAAAACAGAAAAGATTGTCGGTTTAATAACTGAGTGCAACAGTGTAAAATATGTGAACATACAATGAACAATTTGAAGCGAGTGTGTTCCTGGGAATCTCAGATGTTTCACCTTGTAGGCTGATTTTTTTTAAGTTGAAGTTTTTACTGTATTTTTTTATTTTGTATTTTTTTTCAAACAGTAACTTTTATTTGGAATTTGGAATATGTTTAAAAAATGTTGACAGTAAAAAAAATGTCAAAATTACATATAATTACATATACATGTAAATTACATATACAAAAATGACTAAATTCTGTAAGAGACAAGCGGAATAAGAAAAAGGATATTACGTCTTTAGTGCTTCTATAATAAATAACCTTTAACAGCACATACAGTACTAAACATGCATTATAAGAGTTTGAGCAAATAAAATCAGATTACCTTAATAGACAAGTTCACAATTGATCTCAGTAGTGGGAAGGGAAGGTTTCTTTTAAGACCCAGCCAAAAGTGGCACGAATTTATACACTGTCTCTCTCCGGTGTTTGGAGGTGGAATTTGGAATCAAGACAAAAATAAATAAAGAAATAATTCAAAGTACAAACTTGCGAAGCAAATCCTCTGTAGTGCCAAGAACCACACGGTCGAGCAGAAACTGAATTCCTCATGCACTTTCTGTAAAAGAGTGCATACATAATCCTTATGTCGAGATCGAGAATTTCAGCTAATTTTACATCAAACATCAGAAAGGTGAACCAGTGTGAGCTCAGTGACTTGTGGTGTGTGTAGGGTTTTTATTGGTGCAAAGCTGGAAGGACTTTACATGGTCTTTTTATTTAGGATTGTATTTCTATTGCCATTTAAGAAAAACAATAAAAATAGTGAATAAAGTAGCGGAGTCACGGAACAGAGGTTTTTGGAGCTATTGGCTGATGAAAACATGCCCAAAGTTGTTGACTGGTGGCATTTACTTTGGGTTTTCTGTGTGTTTAAGGGGTTTTAACATGTTCTAGCTCTCCTGACCCTAGATTGTCCCAATCTACATAGTTTGTACCCTTCAACGATTTCCAGCATCACAGTCGTCCTGTACACAAAGCCAGCCACAAACCTTTAGCCATATAGATGAACTTATTTCAAAATAAAGATTATAAGGAACTGGTTATTTTTAAAACACTAATAAAAAACACTGTTTGCTGTTTACTTGTCAAATAACCAACAGCGAAATCAGTTTTCAACATTACTTCATTGCTTTGGGGGGGAAAAAATAGTAATAGATTTCATACGAACGATGAAGAATGTAGATTTTAATTACCCGAAATGATACATAAAACTCATGTCTTACCTCGTTACATATTGTTTTTTCTTACTACTCCGGAGGATTTTATTAAAATAAGACTGAGAAATTAAATAAACTGTAAAAAATACAAATTAAAAAGTGTTAAAATGGCAACTTTTAAGCCGGATCTTCATCTTTTGAAAGCGGGAGAAGTCCACATGAGCCAAATCTGGAGAGTAGGGAGGGTGCGAAAGTGGGATCATGTGGATTCTTCTCCGACGATCATCATGCACAAGTTGCCGAATGGTTTCGACATTTTCGGGGGTTGAGCTCGTCAAAGTTCTTCCTGATTTCTCAGCGTCTTCCAGCTCTTGAAGTGCGCGTGCCGTTTGAAATGTAATAATAGTTTTCTGCGACTGCTAAGTTATAAAGTACTGGAGAATATATTTTACAGCATGTTTTTAAACGAGATAACTTTTCACAGTAAAATCGTACTTTTTGTTAAATTACCCCAGACTTGGTTAGAAAAGAGATTTATAGTTATTTAATGAATATACTGCTGTCAGGGATCCACCTGCCACGCCCCCTTTGGTGGCTCTCTATGCCTCCACTCTCCATAGAGCTCCAGGTTTAACCACGCACACCTGGAGCTCATCATCACTCATGCCTCCACTCTCTCTGAAGCTCCAGGTTTAACGAGGCACACCTGAAGCTCATCACTCCACTCCTACATAAACCCCTCACTCACATGCACTCCCCGTTCGTTACTGTTTATGTTGGACTTCCCGTACTACATGCTTTGGCGCTCCGGGTTTCATGCAGGACTTGTCTTATCCGTTTCATCCGGACTCCAGAATCCCGTACCGGCTGCGCTTCCCCTCCCTGTGCATCTCGGGTCAGCTACGCTTCTCCCAATGCGCTACTCGGACTATCTCTCTCAACCTAAGGACTGCCGTGTGCGTATGTGCACGCGCGCGCGCGTGTGTGTGCGTGTGTGTATCTCTCTTTCACGCATGCCATTAAAACCCGAGCGAGCTGTACTCCGGCTTCTGCCTTTTGTTTCGCTCACACCGTGACAACTGCTGGTAGGTGTTAAGAAGAGTTTAAAAAAAAAAAAATCGTCCTACTATGAGAGAGTCCTACTGTGAAATTGATGGACAATAGATATTCATAAAATGGAGCAAATAACAGCATTTGTAAATCATTAAGTGTAACAATTTGCTTTGTACTCAGACAAATGGACCCAGTATGCAAAAACTCAAAGACCGGATTTTATTTTTTAATTAAAATTTATGATTTAAAGAAAGATCACCTGTACATAGTTTTCTTTTTTCTTTTCGATATTTCTGATGAACAGATGTGCAGTAAACATAAATGTAATGCGTATATGAATATTTTGGCACATACTATAAAGATAAAGATGTATGTGTTTGTTTCTAAATGTATTCAGTTATATAATGTCTGACATATTATACAGAAAGCCTTTATATTTTATGCCGTTATATTTGTTGAATAGTTAAACAAATTGCTACTAAAAAAGATGTATTGTGTGTGTAGGTAGTACAGAGAAATAAAAGATAATCAATAACTTTTAAATGTCTTTAAAGCTTTATTAAAACCACCACAATGATTTTTACTGTAAAAATGACAAATAAAAATAAAAACAATAAGCATTAATTGAGGATTGTTATACATTGGTTTGGCTGCAGATTTATCAGATATGCATTCTGAATCCCTTTCAAAATTTCAGCCTACAACAATGTAGCCTTCATCATAATGCACAGGCCAACCCTGGTCACATGCAATCCGAATGTACCGACTTCTATCTCCCTTCTTTCTCCTATCTGTGTATACACAATTTGGCCGTCTTTCACCACTCTTAAGTTTACAAGTGACCACAGAGAAAGGCTGGCCGCTTATATAATAACCTGTGGCTTTGCCGCACACGGCCTTGACATCTTCCTTCTTGGCTCGTATGAAGGTGTTGACGTCTTTGCAGTTGTTGCTGTTACCATCAGTGATTTCCCTACTTCTGATCTCGCTGGTACACCAACTCTCGGCCATATCCCCATAAACATGCTGATGTAGAAAGTTGTTGTAGCGGGGCATCACGTTAGCAGGCTGGGCTTCAGCAAACAACACAGTGCTTAACACCAACAGCGACACCAAGCCGACCCTCCTGGACAAGTCCATGATGACACCTCTGGAGAAACACACAAACAAATGACACAAACTGAGAAGATTGTCGTATCAGTTCCCATGTCCTTTTCCCATCTGTGAATCAGCCTGTTGTTTCTTAAATTTAATCCTTTATTTCAATTGTTTATTTTGAGGGACACGGTACAAAGTGATGTTAAGTGTCTATAACTGAACATCTGTCAGAAAAACTCCAGCAGTTTATGTGGAGCTATTCAAGTCCCTGTGTGTTTTTTAATTTGTGGAGCTTTGTGGGTCCCCAAGTCTGATGTAGAAAAACTGACCAATCAGAATGAATAATTCAAAAAACTCTATGAAGCGTTAACACAATCGATAATACCAACAGCTGGGATGAATTTGAGATGATTTGTATGGCAAAAACAAAGTAAGAACTTCAGTAGAAAGCAAGTAAATCAATATATTTACCTCAAAAACGAAGGATTCAGAAGCAATCGTCTTACCTCTGGAGCAGAAATGTGTGGTAAAGCACGAGTCTCTCCTCACACTTTATACACAGTATATATCACAATTGATCTCAATAGTGGGAAGGGAAAGCTTTTTTTTAAGAACCAGCCAAAAGTGGCTCGAATTTATACACTGTCTCTCTCCGGTGTTTGGAGGTGGAAATTGTAATCAAGCCAAAAAATAAATAAATAAATAATTCAAAGTACAATCTTGCAAAGCAAATCCTCTGTAGTGCCAAGAACCACACGGTCGAGCAGAAACTGAATTCCTCATGCACTTTCTGTAAAAGAGTGCTATACATAATCCTTATGTCGAGATCGAGAACTAATTTTTACATCAAACATCAAAAAGGTGAACCAGTGGGAGCTCAGTGACTTTGGTTGTGGTGTGTGTAGGGGTTCAAAATGAGGTTTAAACATGTTCTAGCTCTCCTGACCCTAGATTGTCCCAATCTAGATAGTTTGTACCCTCCAACTATTTCCAGCATCACAATCGTCCTGTGCACAAAGGCAGCCACAAACCTTTGGCCATATAGATTAACTTATTTTAAAATAAAGAATATGATAAACTGATTATCTTTAAAACACTAATAAAAAAGGACACTGTTTGCCGTTTACTGGTCAAATAACAAACAGCTAAATCAGTTTTCAACATTACTTTATTGCTTTGGGAAAAAAAGTAATAGATTTCAAACGAACAAAAAAGAATGTAGATTAAAATGCAGCAAAACGATACATAAAACTCATGTTTTACCTCGTTATATATTATGTTTTTTTTTTTTTACTACTCCTGAGGATCTCTAAAATAATACAGAGAAATCAAATAAACTGTAAAAATACAAATTAAAATAAAAACAATGTGGTTAAAAAAAAAGAGATTTAGAGTTATTTAATGAATATACTGCTGGTTTCTGTTAAGAAGAGTTTTACCAAAAAAAATCGTCCTACTATGAGAGAGTCCTACTGTGAAATTGATGGACAATAGATATTTATAAAATGGAGTAAATAACAGCATTTGTAAATCATAAAGTGGAACAATTTGCTTTGTACTCGGACCAATAGACCAAATATGCAACATCTCATAGACTGGATTTAATATTTTAATTAAAATCTATGATGTAAAGAAAAATTACTTCCTGTATGTACATAGTTTTCTCTTTTTTCTTCTTTTTTCTTCTCGATATTTCTGATGAACAGATGTGCAGTAAACGTAAATGTAATGCGTATATGTATATTTTGGCATATACTGATAAAGATGTACGTGTTTGTTTATAAATGTATTCAGTTATATAAGGTCTTACATACATCTGATGGGAATCAGACTCAAAAACATAAATAGTCAAAGGTTGAGCAATTGGCAAACATACATTCTACAAAAACAAGAATGAGTGACGGGAAACAGGACTGGGGTTATTTTCCAGAACAGGTCATGAGAGGCCGAGCCACAAGCAGATTGTGGATGAAGGCTAGGCTAGGCCAGGCCCGAGACATGTACGAGATTTGGAAAACCACCATATCAGCCTCTGCATGAACAGGTCTTGGGAGTCCACCTTTGGGTCAGGTGTCCACATAGATAGTGTATAAACAACCCACTTTCACAACAAATTATTTAACTGTGATTTCCAAAAAGCTTGACCTTATCAAGACTGATAAATTTAGATAAACATAGGATTCTGTTCAATGTTTGCCACTGCAGGAGGAGTCTGGGGTTGAATTGAGGGCAGCGAAGTCAATGCCTTGCCCTGAACATCATATGCCTCTTCCAGAGAAATCAATCGTGTCAAGTGAGTTTAAGAGTTTTACTGTAAGCAAACACTCCAGATCAAATAGTTCCACTGAACGTTGGATTCTTTTCTAAAGAATCTCACTCCCACCAAGAGGTAAAAGGGAAGAGCAGGTGGGAGTCGTGTTCTGCACCAGTAACTGCTGTTGTCTTCAAGTGAACTGCTCCGCTGTACACGCAGTTCAGATTCGGTTCCATTAATCAGTCATTTGCAATAAAATATTTTATGAAGTGAACCAAAAATGTGTGTTTATTATTATTATTTTAGTGCTTGAACTTTAGTAATGAAGGTAAACAGTCTAATACAAATCAATTCCATATTTATTTGTAGAGCGCTTATAATCATTGTCATAAAGGCACTATAACAGTGAACAGGTGATAAAGTCAGCAGTGATGGAACTATCATTAATGGACATTCTGTGTCTTGATGAGAACTGGTTCACCTTCGAGTCTGGTTCTTCTCAAGATCTTAGAGAGATTTTCGTTGCCACTGTCACTACTGGCTCGCTCATTAGCGATTAGAAATTGAGGAGGTGGTAGCTTTGTGGTAAGGCTGTTGGATCAGGAGGTTGTAAGTTCAAATCCCAGCACCACCAAGCTGCATTTAGTGGACCGTTAAGCAAGTCCCTTGGTTGTATAAATACTATATTTGTTTTTAGGATTTATGTTGGGGTTCTTGCTTACTTTTCTTACCCTTGTTTCTTCTCTCTGTGTTTTTGTTTTTCACCACTAGACGTCGCTATTATGACTTTTCTCTCTGCCTTTTCGTGCCGCCGCTTCCTATCAGCCCTCAATGTTTCCACCTGTGTCTCGTTATCCATGATATATAAATTTTTTTTTATCTGAACCACTGGAGTAAATGTGTGTTAGTGCTCAGAAAATTGTACATATAATATAAATACTGCACATGTAATCAGTTGGTGGTTTTGCATTAGTTATTTGTGCAAAAGGTTTCAATAAAAATGTTGATTTGAGTGTGTGCCTGAGTCTGGGTCAGTATAATCCATTCGTATTGAGGGGTCAAATGACTTGAATAGAAATTGGTAAACAATTTGGAAGTAAAGGCCTGAATTCTTCTGTATCTCTTTCCAGATGGCAGAAGTGTGACGAGTGTGTGTGGCTTCGTAAAGGTTTCAACCCAAAGGTCGTCTCTTTTTCTCTCAGCCTTATATACAATCTGATGGCATTAAAAAAGACCCCCCGATTTCCCAGTGTACTCATCCCTTTGGCGTTGTTTGGTTTCGGAATGTGGTGTGTTTGTGTAAAAGTAGAGAAATGTGTGACGAAGTTTCAGGGAACCTGTGCAGACATGGAGAAAAGTAGGCGTGTGACATGGGTTCAGGAATTTGAGGGCCAAGCGAGGGCATGTCACGGAGAAGGTGTTTTACTGCGGAGCAAATAAACTTTTTTTATCAGAAAATAAGCAGTGTATGTTGTAAGTACAGAGCAGGGAAACACTCAATTCTTTTGCTGATTATGTTTAAAGATCTGGGACGAGTGAACACAGGAACACTGTGGAAACTGTAGTCCAGTACAGAGTGAGACGTTCAATCAATTCAGATATTAATGCAAAAAAACAAGAGTGAGACAGACAAGAACGCTGTTATCTACAGTGCCTTGCATAAGTGTTGACCCTCCACTCCCCTCCCCTCCCCCATACATTTTTTTGCATTTGGCAGGAAAGCCTGGACACGGTGTCAGGTTATGAATTACCCCTGGCCAAAACTTCTCTGTATTTTCCAAGAATTAAATGTTTGTTTGTTTTTATATCAGCTATTTCATGTATTCTGAGTTTTCTACTGTGTCCTGGTACAATTATGTAATGCAAAAGATTGTTTAAACTCATTCTAGGTGTGTTTGGTGTTTTTCTAATGGGATGGAGATCAACAGTAATCTAAAGCGATCTGTTATGATCTTTATAAAACTGTAGGGATGTAGCAACCTACAGTGATCAGTTGTGATTTATATATTAATAGTAGTATATATATTTTAAATATATATATATATATATTTAAATAGTAGTGACCTGTAGTGATCTCTTGTGATCTGTATTAAACCGTAGTAATCTGTAGTGAACTATAGTGGTTTATATTAAATAGTAGTGCGCTAGTGATCTATTGTAAACTTTAGTACTCTGCTGTATATTGAACATTAGTGATTCAGTGATCTTTAGTAATCTAAATTAAACAGTAGTAATCTAGTGACCTATAGTGATCGGTAGTGATCTAAATTAAACAGTAGTAATCTAGTGACCTATAGTGATCGGTAGTGATCTAAATTAAACAGTAGTAATCTAGTGACCTATAGTGATCGGTAGTGATCTAAATTAAACAGTAGTAATCTAGTGACCTATAGTGATCGGTAGTGATCTAAATTAAACAGTAGTAATCTAGTGACCTATAGTGATCGGTAGTGATCTAAATTAAACAATAGTAATCTAGTGACCTATAGTGATCTAAATTAGACAGTAGTAATCTAGTGACCTATAGTGATCTTTAGTGATCTAAATTAAACAGTAGTAATCTAGTGACCTATAATGATCTAAATTAGACAGTAGTAATCTAGTGACCTATAGTGATCGGTAGTGATCTAAATTAAACAGTAGTAATCTAGTGACCTATAGTGATCGGTAGTGATCTAAACTGAACAGTAGTAATCTAGTGACCTATAGTGATCTTCAGTGATCTAAATTAAACAGTAGTAATCTAGTGACCTATAGTGATCGATATTAAACTGTAGTGATAAATTGATCTACAGTGATCAATATTAAATGGTGTTGATTTAGTGATCTGTAGCGATCTATTGTGATCTGTAGTGACCTTTAATAAACTGTAGTGATTTAGCGACCTGTAGTAAACTATGGTAATCTGCTGTGATCTATATTAAGTTGTAGTAATGTATCGTGCTCTGCAGTCATCCGTTGTTTTCTATAACGACTGGCTAAAAGCCTGGCATTTATTTTACATTATAAAGCACATAAAGACACTTAAAACAAGGCGTTGATTCATGAATGTAAATGTAATAAATAATCAGTTTTTAATTTTTATTTTCATTCTCTTATATTAAATGTATTTTTATTTATTGATTCATATACACATTTAAAAATAATCTACACTGATGTATTAATTTTATTACTTGTTATACTGGGCAATTTTTTTATTTTGATTAAATTCATTTTATTTTTTCTCTCTGTACTTTTACTCTCTCAGGGGCTCTACGTGCCTGGAGGACCAGAGGAACTTTTCGTTCCCAGAATTCCTCAGAGGAAGGACTTCTTGGTGTTTGTGCAGAACCGCACTATTAAATCCTGCTTTGTACAAAAAAAAACTTTTTTGTGAAGACATTTACACCAAAATCACTCCTGTTCCGAAACATCAGCCCGCTTCTCCGCTCTCTATCACTCCGTTCATGCCTCCAACCGACCCGCTAGGGGCTAACAAGCTAAACAGGCACATGCTAGCTGCTTCCGGCGCACTTTGATGACGCGACAGTGCGGTTTAATATGATATTTAAAGATTTGTATGCATAAAAGTCTTTAGGGAGTTTTTGTGTTGGTTTTTAAATGTATTTGGACCTCATGATACACAAAACGACTCCGTGACACGACTATACTGCTCGCGGATGCTGCGGTGAGTTTGACGTCATCACCCCGCGACGGAATTTTCGACCAATCGGAAGTCAGAATCGGCCTTCTCGGGGTTTTTATTGTGGAAGCGAAGAAAACACGGGGGTCGCGTCTGCAGTTTGGGTGTGGGGTGTGTTCGCGTTCATTCGCGTTTTGTTGATGTTGTTGACTGGCTAGAAAAGGAATGCGCTTTAAAAGCACACGGGACTCGGTTAGTGATCTACGGGGCGCTTGAGTAACGCTAGCGGTGACCGGAGCTCTGAATGGGTTGACGGTGTTTGTGCAGCACCACCGCGCTCACGTTATTTCACGTTAACCAGTCGCAAAAAGCGGAGCCGAGAGAGCGGTTGGATCGAGCGGAATTTCGCGATGAACTCGAAGCGGAACAACGCGGGCGAGAACGGAGGAGGAGGAGGAGGAGGAGGAGGAGGACGCGTGAACCAGGCGAGCAACACCCCGGCGGGCGGCGCGCACCGGAAGCCGGGCGTCGCGAGCTCCCCCGGTAAAGCTGGAGCGCGCGTGGACCGGACCGAGCACGCGCACGACATCAGGAGCACCACCGTGTCCGTGTCCTCACTCAGGTCCCGCCTTGGTCCCACCATCAGGTACAAGTTTCTCTGGTTTCGACCTGACCGAGTTCGCCAAACTGTTTCAGGCAGACGGTAGCAGATGTTACCCCCGACTTGTGATGTCACAAGTACAATTTGCATGTTTGGGGCCTCATTTGCATATTTCTGCGTGAGCAGTCTGTTTGTTCGCGGCCTAATTTCCATATTGGTGCGTCATGCTGGATAAAAGGCAGGAGAAAATCTATCTATTAAATAGTAGTTCTTATCAGCCTTTCACTAATACTGGAGACTCCTTCCCTATAAGATCCCTGTGCCATGTTTCTTCCTTTTTTCACATAACTGTGAAGGTTAGATTTGTTTAGTAGACTAATCATTAGTGGTTGGTCCTGTGTTAAATGGTGGTTGGTTGAGGGAACAGTATCACACTTAGAGCAAACGGCACCATCACAATATATTTTTTCCACCATCAGGTCCGCTCTGTCTTCTGCTGTGGAGACACTGCTGGGCGAGATCGCTGCAGTGATGTCAGAAACCGAGGATGAGCTTCTATCCAAAGAACGTGAGAACGAGAGGCTGAAGGCACGACTGGACACCTCGGAGCGTGAGCTGAAGACGCTGCAGGAATGCCTGTGCAGTGCTCAGAAGTTGATCGATCAGCTGCAGGGTCCGTTCAACACTCATCCCCCACTGCCTTCTCCCATGCCCGGGCAACACGGCTACGCCAACCCAGCGCAGCCCCCCAACACGGCTCGCCTTTCGCACCGCGCGGCTGGGGACGACACCGACCCCCGCTGCTTCTCCAACAGCGAGGCGGAGCTGAGCGGTGCGCTGGGCGACGCCATTCATGGTTTTGAAGCCAGAGATGAGTTCAAAAGCTGCCACCTGTCCATCCAGGCGGACGGCACCGTCACCAACAGCTACTACGATCCTATGACTGTGCACGCTTCCGGCATGTGCCACGACGTCAACAGGGCAGGTGAGAGAACTCGCTAAAATATATACGTCTAAAAATATCATACGATTGTTTGAAAGTGTTTACGGAAACGAAAATAACAAAGATTTAAGATAAACGTTGAGGTTGAAGTTGTTCTCGGTTTGCAGGTGAGATGAGCGATCGACGTCTGTCCCACCCTTCATCACACTCTCCCTACGGAGTGAAAGAGGAACAGGTGGGTCCCACCTCAGGTCCGGTGCGTGTCCGAGGCGATGGTGAACACGGTGGCCAGAGCGAGTGTGACCAGGGTTACGGTCACATGGTGGAGGAGCAAGGCGTCCCACGTTCTCGGAGACAAACCGCCAAACACACCCCCTCTTCCGGCTCACATAACGGGCCCTCTTCTTCCTCCGCTGGAACTCCTCCCCAGGGTCCGCCCGGCCTCCGTACCTCCTCCAGAGTCGTGTCTGCAACGTCCTCTAGGCAGAGCCCTGGTACGAGCGACTCCTCCCCCGACGGCCGGCGTCATCGGCGCCCACCCACTGAGCTGATGGGCGAGGTGGCCGGCGAGCGTCCTCACCTCTGTCTGGAGTGTGGCAAGACGTTCCGCCTGCTTTCGAGCCTGAAGAAGCACCTGCGCATCCATACGGGCGAGAAGCCGTACCCGTGCAGTGTGTGCGGTCGGCGGTTCCGCGAATCCGGTGCGCTCAAGACGCACCTGCGCATCCACACGGGCGAGAAGCCGTACGCCTGCAGCGAGTGCGGCGCGCGTTTCCGCCACCTGGACGGTTTGCGCAAGCACGGGCGCACGCACACGGGCGAGAAGCCGTACGCCTGCGGAGTGTGTGGCAAACGCCTCAGCCGGCTGCAGCACCTCAAGCACCATCAGCGCATCCACACCGGCGAACGGCCGTGCCGATGCCCTCTTTGCCAGCGCTCGTTCCAGGACGCCGCCAGCCTCAGAAAGCACCTGATCAGCGTGCACCAAGGAGAAGCCGGCGCCGAGGAAGCCCACGAGAGGATGGCGGGCTCCCAGCTCGGAGAGCATGACCTGCAGGGCTCTGTGGAGGACGAGGAGATAAGGTTTGAGATGTGGGAGGAAGAGCGTGATGAAGGCGACGCCGCCGTGGACTGCGTGTAGAATACCAGATCATCGGCATTGAGCAAAAAAAAAAAAAAAAGCATCCCGGTTTTCTGGAGTGTGTTTTTCCAGAGCGCTTCAATTGTATTATATCCTGATGAGTAACCAGATTTCCGAGAGCCGCTGTTGACTGAAGGACTAACGCTTCTGAGGATCGGTTTGCTCGCTGTGACGTGACATGAACGCATTTTCGGTGTCACCATTCTCACAAACGTACTTCCCAGTTCCTGGTTGTATGTCGTAGTTAGTAATAATGTAATATGGGTACAATAGGGAATCAAACTATTTCCATCATGGATACTATAAATAGTCTCTTTCTCTTATGCATACCTTCATGTCGCTCCCCCAAAAGCATAAATCAGTTGGGAAATAGGAAAAAATAAAAAAAAGGCCCTGTGCCCATAAAAAAACTAAAAACGCTCACGTTCGCAATAAATATTTACTTTTCACAATATTCTATTTAAGGTTTGGATTTTTAAACTTGCGATTTCAAAAGTCCTGATATTTTCACAACCTTTTTTTTTTTACTTCTTTTTGCTCATGATGAATTGCTTCATTTTATCTCATTTGCATGTAAACATTTTCTGGTCCTGAAATTGCGTTTTTCTTTAGCTCGGGTCTTCTTTTTTCTCTCATTCTCTCAAACAGCAGCCTGTATAAATAAAGTCCTCAGAAAAGAAACCAAAAAGAGAAACATGCAGCCCTCTTCTGGTCAATCATTGTAGCTGCAGGTTGGAAATTAATAAAGGTGGTGTATTTTTTTTTTTTTCATATATATATATATATACCCTTTTTTTAATACTTCCCGGCTTATTAATCTTCTTATTTTCTTTCTGTACAGTTAATAAATAAACCAAATCCTTATCCTTTTTTTGGCAGGAAAAACAGTATGTTTTGAGGTTTATAAAGATGGATTTGGGTTTTTTTTGTTTGCGGTTTATTTTTTCTCATTTCATTTGTCTGTTTTTTATATCACTCTTGTTGATATTTCTATTGTTTTTTTTGTTGCTATTTTTTAGTATTAAAAAAAAAGAAGAACCGAGACGTTATAACGTTTAGAACTCTGCTGCCCCCTTGTGGAATCATGAAATAACGTGTATTTGTAAAGCTGTTTTTTTTTTTATTTTATTGTTTGTTTATTTTAATGATATTTCTGTTGTGTATGGCTGAATACAGTATAAATAAAGGAAAAAGTTGATGTCAGAATCTTTAGATTTTCTGCATATTTCAATACCTAGGAAAAAAGAACCCGGGGATGAAAATCTTTAGGTTCTTGTGTTCCAATTCAAGAACAGCTTGTTTTTTGTTTTTATTTACATTTGTTTTGGTTTTAATTCTTGATCTCCTATAAACATTTGTGAATATATATATATATATAGCATATAAAGCAATGTTCACGTTTTTTTTAACAGAAGTTTTTTTTTTTTTTATGCCGTTCACATTTTTGTTGCATGTTTCACTCGATATTCTACCCCGTTACTATCCCGCAAGTTTGTAACCCTTCCCCTCTTTATTTTTGTTTTTTGTTTAGTGTATAAAAAATAAATGCTCTGTAGTAGATACTCTAAAACTAATCCCACCATAAGCTGTGTTTTATTAACACTTCCTCTTGTAAATAAACTTTCGATATGTATCTGGTTTTAGTGTTGAATAAATGTGTGTAAATTGAAAGTTTGTTAAAATGTTCCATACAACTGAAAAAATTGTTTTACTGTTACTGTGTTTACCTTTTTCTCCCCAATAAAAGCGAGCATGTGTTTTTTTTCTTTTTTTGTAAATCTGAAGTCATGTCTTTACTCATAAGTGCTTATAACTCCTTCTGGTTGATACCAAGTTTGTGGACTTTTAAGCATAAGGTTGATATGTGCTTCTTTGTGAACATCCCATTCCACATTAATTCTCCATTTGTCTTTATAATAAGCTCCTCTCTTCTGGGAAGATGTTTGGCTGGATTTTTGTGGAGATTGATTCAGCCAAAAGGGTGTTAGTAAAGCCAGGTAGGTGAAGTGAGGATTTATGGACAGTAGAAATTGAAACCAGCACACCACCCTCACTGACTGACATCTTGCCAGGTGAGAAGACGGCTGGTCGTATTAGCCCTCAGGATCTTAAAGTCTTGTGCTGCTCAGCTTTCTGGTGTCCTGCAATACATCTTTAACCTGAGTCTGATGCAGGAAAAAATACCAGTGCTGTGGAACATCTTGTGTAGTACCGGTACCTAAGAAGACAATCCATTCTGGCTTCAACGACTTCAGACCGGTCGAAGTCCACTGTGTCCTGCATCGCTGACTATTAGATAGGGCCCAGTTTGTACACTTGGGGAATTCCCTGTCTGATGTTGTGGTCAGTAACACAGGAACACCTCAGACAATGTTCCTCCAGAACCCTGGTGCTACACTAAACAACAACATAGAGCTACAACATCAAGTGCAAACAGTGCAGATGAAAAACAGTACAGACAGACAGACAACACAATGTGCTGATAAAGAATGATTAAGATGTTCTTTATAAGTGTAAGTTTTCCCTGATGAGTGAGCTGGTGGCGACTGGCAAGGAGAAACTCCCCGAGATGGCATAAGGAAGACACCTTAAAATGAACCAGACTCAAAAGAAACCCGTCCTCATCTGAGTGGCACCAAATGTCCATTTATTACAGATAAACGATGTTGAGGTTGAGTCCTGCCACCTGCAGAAGTTCTCTGATGACTCGGCAGTGATGGGGTGTATTAGGGATGAACAGGAGTCAGAGTACAGAGGACTTCTTTGTGGAGTGGTTCACCAGGAACCATCTGCTCCTGAACATTCACTAAGGAGATGGTCGTGGACTTTAGAAAGAGTGAAGCTGTGATTAAACCCGTTTCCATCATGAGTGAGGAGGTTGGGGTTTTACACGGTTCAGGAAATCATTTACACCGTATTCCATTGTACTGTACAACAACTCAACTCTATATAATAGATGTTAATTGCAACTTTTATACACATCCATTATTCACTGTCACTTTACACACACACACACACACACACACACACACACACACACACACACACACTGAGTTAATCAGCATGTTTCATTCTTTTTTCTTCTTATTCATCATCCGTCAGTATTGTATATATTTATGTTACAATTAATTAATTACATTGGGTTTTTTTGTTCTTTGAGACACAGACACACACACACACACACACACACACACACACACACACACACACACACACTCGTTCAGTGTGTTTAACGGTAAAACCTTAGAGACGTCTAACACATTAACATAATTCAGGGTAAAGTCTCTTTCTGTGGATTTACACACACACACACAATTCTGTGCTATGTGACCCTGTTCAGCATCAGAGATGCCTCTTCTTGTACCAGTAATGTGTGTGTGTGTGTGTGTGTGTGTGTGTGTGGTTATCCACAGTGATGGGGACATTCCTTCCCTCACTGTCTGACTGTCTTAATGTATGAGTGTGTGAGTGTGTATATGGGTATACTCCATGTCCAAAAATGTAAGATATGTTTGTGACTTCTTTCCTACATTCTGTGTGTGTGTGTGTGTGTGTGTGTGTGTGTGTGTGTGTGTGTGTGTGTGTGTGTGTGTGTAAGACTGTCCAGACTCATGCCGTCATTTCCGTAGCGACTGAAAACAAACAATCTTACTTTTCTCAAAGGAAGTGACTCAACGCCTTCTCCCACTTTTACACACACACACACACACACACACACACACACACACACACACACACACACACACACACACGTGCCTGGACATGCTTTCTATCATCTCATTCATATAAGCACTACTTACTTTTCCCTCACACTCATGCAAGATTTGCATCCTGTGTGTGTGTGTGTGTGTGTGTGTGTGTGTGTGTGTGTGTGTGTGTGTGTGTGTGTGTGTGTGATAGCCAACAATAATGCACATTCTGTTTTCCAGTCGCTGCTCCAAACTTGTGATCCAAACACATTCCAGAGCTTGTGATGAAGAAATCAAGACACCTTCATTCACACACACACACACTCTATTTCAAATGCACACACACTGTCCACACACACACACACATACACACACACACACACACACACACACACACACACACTGTACACACACTGTATTGGAAGAAAACACTCACACTTTCTACACACACCCAATCTAACACACACACTTGTGATCATCTCCGGTTTCCAAACTGGCTGACTCATGGTTTGTGTGTGTGTCACTGTGGTCACTATGAATACCCATCTCTGCTTGTTCAGGAGGCTTGTGAGCTCAGTCGTGACGCAGGAGATGCTCCTCACACTCCACTAAAACACATCGGCCTCAGCTTCTGTTCTGCTGGGAATTTCTTCTTTCCAGATGCTTCGGATAACACACACACACACACACACACACACACACACACACACACACATCACCCATAACCCTTGTACATGCAAACCTTCCAGGCAGTATCATTATAGAGTCTGGAAAAGGTTTAAAATGTTCACACACTCATTGCACTGTGCTGCCAAAAGTATTGGGACACCCAGCTTCCACCCATATGTGGTTCTTCAATAAACTGTTACCACAAACTTTTACAGGACGTCTTTGAACGTGGCATGAGATTTTCCCTTTACTTGAACTTGGAGAGCCAAACCTGTTTCAGAGAGATGTTTGTGCACAAAATGAGCTCCATGAAGATCTGAAGATGAAGATTCCATGGGTTGAAAGTGTGTGGAAGATCTCCTTCTATAAACCCTATCGAACACCTTTTTTTTTGGGATGTGAACGCTGACTCCACCCCAGGCCTCCTGACCTCCTCACCTACATCAGTACCTGACTTTACTAACACCTTTGTGGCTGAATGTATCTCCTTCAATCACTACAAAATCTAGTGGAACATCTTCCCAAAAGAATGGAGGTCATTATAAGGCACATAGCAATTTTATAGTCAGGTGTCCTAATTTATCAGTATTGCTGACATGTCACAGGGTATAAAGGGACGTACTGCACCATGTGATCACGTCAGGAAAATGTGGGCAGGTGCATTTGGATACGTGAGATTCTGAAATCCAAATGAAATCCAAAAGTCAAACATCTGCTCACGTTTGAAAAAAATCTATACATACAAATAATCAGGAAAATGAAGCCATGTGGCCTAGATATGGAAATGAACATTCAACAATCACATGCAAAATATGTGTGTGTGTGTGTGTGTGTGTGTGTGTGTGTGTGTGTGTGTGTGTGTGTGTGTGTGTGTGTGTGTGTGTGTGTGTGTGTGTGTGTGTGTGTAAATGAACGTCTGATGGAGCTCCAGGAGGAAAGAAATAACAAACCCACTGCTGCTCCTGGTGGTGACGTGCAGCACGTGGATGGAACCGATTCTTTGTTCAAATATTTGAGCTGATTCGACTCCACTGGTCATTTTTTAAACAAACGATTCAGGGTTTACGAATAATAATAATAATAATAATAATAATAATAATAATAATAATAATAATAGTAGTAATATTATTATTATTATTATTATTATTATTATTAATAACTTATGATAATAAATGTAAATAATTTGTAAACATTTTATTAATAAGTACAATGCAAAATGTTATTAATAATAAGAATTAATATTATTATTATTAAATAATTAATATAACAATAAGGATGATAATAATAACAAAGATAAATATGATAATTAATAATAATAAAAAAATAATAATAATATACAGTATAAACATGCAAAAAACTTTTCAGGCAGAACGTGTATGATTTCAAACAGACATCTCTTCCTTCTTCTCCTCCTCCTCCTCCTGTTGCTAACTTTCTCTAAAACTTTTAGATGCACGCACACACACACGCGCGCGGCCGCGTACGCACACACACACACAGCTGGAAGATCAGCAAGTAAAAAGGAACACGGAGCGTAGAAGAAGGAGAAGAAGGAACAGGAGCAGGAGAAACCTCGATGCTGCTCTCTTCACTCCTCACGAGCTTCTGGACTTTAGGATGTGTCGCGCGCTGCTGGTTATTAATGTCCCGGTCCTAATGTCACTATAAAAGAGTGTGGTGTTTTTTTGGAGTTTTTGGTGTTTTTTTTCCGTTCCCTCGCCACTCCTACCGAGCCGAGCGCCGAGCGCGCGCGCGATGCCAGCATGCGCCCGGTGACGCTGCCGTTGCTGTTGTTCGCCTGTCTCGCGCTCCGGAGGCCGGCCGCGTGCCTGGAGCGCGTGTCCGCGCGCGAGCGCTTCAAGGTGGTCATCGCGCCGCTCATCTGCAAGCGCACGTGCGAGCGCAACGGGCATTGCCGTGACACGTGCGAGCACGGCAACAACACCACTCTGATCGGGGAGAACGGACAGGCCGCTGACACCCTCACAGGACACGGCTTCAGAGTCGGTAGGTCCATCCGTGCATTTATCCATCCTTCCATCCGTGCATTTATCCATCCTTCCATCCGTCCGTACATTCATCCATCCATCCATCCTTCCATCCATCCAGCCATTCATCCACCTTTCCATCCATCCTTCCACTCGTACATTTATCAATTCAAACATTCTTCATCCTTCATACATGCATACATGTATCCATCCTTCCATCCATACATACATACATTTATCCATCTATCCATCCTTCCATAAATATTTTCATGCGTAAATTTATTCATCCATCTGTCCACCATCCGCCCATTCATCCATCTGTGTGTTCATCTTTCCATTCATACATATATCCATCAGTCCATCAATCCATCCATACATCCATCCATTTATCCATCCATCTAATACAGGACTGGTACTTTAACTTCACTCTCTCAACTCCACAACACTCCTTTATTTATTTATTTATTTATTTATTTATTTATTTATTTATATTCACCTGCTCCAGACTGAAAGTTGCCTGAATGTGTCAGAAACAGGAAGTACCTCTAATGTCACACTCACACAGTAATAAAGCACTTAATCTTGATGGTTTATTCGCTTAATCTAACGTTTGGTGTGTTACATTGTTTTAACCTGTTAAGAAACCAAACATCATCTGTATGATTATCCGCTGGATTTTCCATGTGGTAAACAAAACATCTAAGGTATTATCATAGCACAAATGGGCTACTTCTACTTTCATGACACTAGTAGAGCAGGTTGTCATGGTTATGATGTATAAGACTCGATCGCTTTATCATCAGAGGATCTTCATCGTACATCAAACAACAATCAGAGCAGCAGCTCTGGCCAGAGATGGTATTACAGTGGTTTTGAGGATGTTCCAGCATACTGGGTTTTGGTTTCTACGTAAAAAGGTGACGCGATTCGATGTGATTTGATCCTTTATCCAACAATCATCAACTATCAAAAGATCCTGATGCCATTAGGGCTCTCTGACCTATCGCTAAATTGCATTCTGGGATGCCAAGTCCACCATTTCCACATACTACTGCGAGACCTTGATTATAACATTCTACTACTACTACTACTAATAATAATAATGAAATCTGCAATCAGCATTTTTAGGAGGACAAGCACCAACACCAACAGTTTACGTATGAGTGTAATTTCACGTGTATAGTTAAAAAAGCTTTTTTTATTACATTTAAGTTACGTTTTGTAATATTATATTGTGTATAGTCCTCTAATATGTTTATTCAAATAAAGCTAATTACAGTGTGTTTATTGGGGGCGGGGTTTCACTTACCAAAAGAAAAGACTCACAACAGGTCGTAATTATGACCTCCGTCTTTATAAATGTTTTTTTTTTTTAATGTCGTTACAATCCGACAGCAAACACGTCTGAGGTAGAAGTTTTCGAGATATTTTGAATAAACATGGATCACCACTGGGCCCGTTTTAAACATGAGCTTATGTGCCTGCTGTAGAAGTCTGTCTGGTCTGGCTTCTTTTCCTTCTTTCAAATTTTGTAGGGAAAATGCTTTTTTCGGAGGACGTTAAGTCTCCGCCTCCACAACAGCCACAACGCCGGCGTTTCTTCGCACTCTCGTTTCGTCAAACACTACAATTACGCCAGGGTTTGATTCTTTCCTGGGTTTTCAAGCGTCACCAGATAGATGGGATTTTGCCTTTCCAGGCCTAAACTTTGGCTTTTTGTGGACTTTGATGTGAGGCACTGAACGTGGGAAAGAAAGAAAGAAAGAAAGAAAGAAAGAAAGAAAGAAAGAAAGAAAGAAAGAAAGAAAGAAAGAAAGAAAGAAAATTCGTTTTTTAATCTTTCAGTCTTTAATGCTTTCCCCACATTGTGACTTTTTCTGTACTATTGTGCACAAAGTAAAAGCTGAGGTGCCATAGAGTCTACCCAGCAGGGTCTTTAGTCTAACACACACACACACACACACACACACACACACATGGCAGACACACTGGTTTTCTCCTTCCAACATTTATCTCCTTCTCCAGTTCTCTAGAAAATGTTTCCACTCTTTAGTAAAAGAGTAATGTCTGTGTGTGTGTGTGTGTGTGTGTGTGTGTGTGTGTGTGTGTGTGTGTGTGTGTGTCTGTGTGTCTGTGTGTCTGTGTGTGTGTCTCTGTCTGTGTGTTTCATCCTCTTCTGTTTATATCTGCGTGAGGAGGAAGCTAGAATCCAAGTTAATACACATCCGAGGTAATTTGTTATTTAAAGCCAAGAATGTCTGAGACAAATGGGGCAAAACGATTGTGTGTGTATGTGTGTGTGGGGGGGGGTGGGTGAGGAGGGGGTGGACGATTTTGGTTTGTGCTCTCACACAGGGTTATTTTGGAGCGAACGTGAACCGAGCCCTGAAATAAACCGATGCGGCAAAAAAGAAAAGAGGAAGCTGATTAATGGTCTAGAGAAAGCTACATTTATGGATATCCAGGGCCAGGACGGACACACACACACACACACACACACACACTCTGTCTCTCACTAGTCAAAAAATGCTAGTCAACAAATGCTAGTCAAATGTAGCTAGTTTTTTTCATCAAAGAACTAATTAGTTAATGTGAGGCAACAATTTGCAGCTAATGTTCTGCTAGTGATACTTGCCCATTAATGTGTCCCTTGGCAATCTACGAAACAAAAAAATAATAAAAACAGTAAAGGAAATGGATGGAGGAAAGGAAAAATTCATGCTAGTGCACCCAGAGACCCAGTGTACAATTGTGTACCTTCAAGTTTGTGGACGTTTGAAAAAGAAGCACAAATGGCTGGAAAAGTTGCGTGTCCCAAATCGTTTGACCCCACAATGTATATAATAATAATAATAATAATAATAATAAGCATGGTGTTGAAGGGGTTAAACCCCTCTTTACTTGTCTGTACAGTTGATTGAAGCGAAAAGAAGACAAAATCTTCCCTTGTGCTTTAGTGGCCTGAATAAGCCATCATCGTTCTCACCGTGAAGTCTGGAGACAGTCCAGGTTTGTTTTTTTGAGTTGTAGCGATTCCAGCATCTGGGGATGTTTATCATAATCTGGCATACAGATATCACAAATTTGTATCACTCCATCATCTTGGAAAAGATCTACATTTTTTGTGATCCGTGTCACAATGTTTTTGCTGTTATTTGTTTTTATGGATCGTTAGCAGAAAACTAGCAATTTAACCGACTCCACAATACGCTAAACCGAGAATTCCGAAAGATGTTTCGATACATTGTTACGATACATTATCGGTATAATTTTATTCCCTGATAAGGACCAAAGCCCTGGCATCCGACAAATCACATCGTATTGATTATAAGATCGTGACTATTGTATCTGAATCTCTTCTTCCTCATGTAGAGGTCTGGTCCTGGTCCTGAGGCGCGTGAAAGCGAGGCAGCCTTCGCTTAAGACACCCTGCTGCCATTACCAGACGTTGACTCACCGAAACTAAACAGGAGAAAAGCTCTTTTAAATCCTCGCCTCGTTTCTCACACGTGAAGCTGTCTCACTGGCGCACCTTGCGTACTTCGTAGTACAATTGATCTGGTAAAGATGTCTGATTCAGGCAGGTAAAATACACTACGTGAATTTTTCATGCTGACTGCACTCTATTCACATCAGTATCGGGCTTTACTTACACCCTTGTGGCTGGATGAAATCACACAAATCTCCACAAAATCTAGTGGAACATCTTCCCAGAAAACTGGAGCTTATAATAACAGAAAATAAAGTGTGTGTGTCGATGTTGGCAGGCTTCAGGCTCCTTGAACCCCCCACGCAGACACTGAGGTTCTAAAACACAGCGTGGTTATATAGCGATCCAGCCTCGTGGACAGGATGATGAGTCACCTGAGGTTTTTACTGAAGTGGGTGATGTTTGTATTGGTCAGCTGCAGCTCACACACAGTCACTGAATGTTTGATGAGGACTTCAAGTATACACAAGCTGCCACATACACACACTCCTTTTATTGTGTTTTTTCTTGCCTTGTTTGTACAGGTACAGCCATGGTACACACATTTTCAAATTTCTAAATTGTGTTTGTGTGAACTTTTAGAGCATTTTCGTACCTTAGCTCATCTCGATTCTTACATGTAGCTGTCAACAGTGCATCTTCTTCTGTCGCTGCAATTCCCGCCTCATACACACGGGATTCCTCACAGTTAATCCGAATACAGACGCAAAAAAAACGTATTTCCGCAACGCTCTCCGCAAACGAAGATACAAGTTGTTGCGGTTGTTGCTAAGGAGGAACATTTTGGGTCACATGACTAAAAATATATAATATTAAATATACAAACATCTAGGGTGTTTTTTGATGTTATTGCTGTTCAAATGTTTCAGTTTACTCAGTTCGCACTACAACGTAAAATTGATAAGTTTTCGGATTGAACTGGATTAACATGGACGTAGCCTCAGGGTCACAAGTTCATGTTTCAAAATAGCCACAATACACACCTAAAAATGTTCCATCACACACCTCTGACACTGGAGACTTCTTCCAATGTTAACAGACAACTAACAGTTTATTTGACTCAATTCCCTATGAGGCAGCTGTTACCATGGGAACCATGACTTCTCAGTCTACATCTACACTAATCTGGATAAAATTGGAAACAGCGTTTTCGTAAAAAAAAAGAAAAAGGTCCGCATTTACACTTTCGATTTTCACTCATCCACACTGAACCGTCTGAAAAACGTTCACATCCCTGTACTGCGCATAATACTACCCGCATCATTTTCGTCTGCCGTTTGTTTACTTTCCGGCTCTTTGAAACGCCACGGCAACAACTAAAAATGCATCATCGTTTTCGGAGGTCTCAGTTTTTACACCTTCCACAATGCGAATCGAAAAGGTTTTCAAATGTATCCACTTTGGAGCATGTTTTCATAAAGATACGTTTTTGTTGACTGAGAAAGGCCAAAACAGAGAGAAAAGTATGCATAGGCAATCGTATTAGTGTGAAATCAGTCATTCCTTCTGCACCAATCAGATTTGAGGAACTCCGTGGCATTGAGTTACTGCGAGAAGCGAAGGCTGAGATTTGTGTGTGAAGACGCTTTTTTATTTCCCCCTAAATGCTTTCAGGTGTTTTTTTTCTTTTTCAAATCACATATTCATCCACTCCGTCCGTGCCCTTTGTCCACCCCTCGACGGTCAGCGTTCGGAGAGGACGCACGGTCCACGTTACAGCCACGTTCTCCTTCTGCTCTTTCTGTTTCGCTCTCCTCACTTTCACACACATACGCCACATATTTTCATCTTTTTTTTCTTCCCTCTTCTCATTTTCCCAGCTTTGCTTCTTCCACCCTTTTAACTCTTTCTCCCCCTCTCTCTCATTCTCTCTCTACTACTTTTCCCCCTTTCTTTTGCCTGGTAGTATTCATGGAAAAAAGCCGTAGGTCATGGCTCAGCGTGGGCCGAGTGTTGAAAAAACCACAGCAGAAAATATGCCCCTGTGTGTGTGCACATGTGTGTGTGTGTGTGTGTTTATGTATGCCCCTGTGTGAGTGTGTGTGTGTGTGTGTGTGTGAGAGACTCTTTGAGACGAGTGTTTTGCTCCAAATGATCTGTCGTGGGTGTGCTGCGTCATCAGCTGCTAGTGATAGCCTGTGTTTAAGGTCTTTACGAGAATAAGCACACGCACGCACGCACACACATACAGGGCCTTGTCTTTTACAACCAGCGGTGACTTATATTGGTTTATGCTTACTCACTGAAGCGTCCAGCTCTGAGGTTCGTCTCCACAGTCCCTCTTTCTCTCGGCTTACCGATATCAGATCGAGCTCCGTAATTTGTCCAGGCCGCAGTGTGGAAAAATTTCTCCTGGCTAACGAGTGGTTGGAAATTTTCACCTACACTGATCTAAACTGCGCAAATCCCCGTCAAACAAAGTGGGGAAAAAGTGAAAATCGGGAAGGTCACGGCCTCCGTGGCTAATGTTTTCCCACCAAAGCTTTTTTTTTCCCCTTGCCGTGAAAGAGGCCAGTTATTTACAGCTCTCATTAGAGAACTGCTGCAGCGGAGCAACAAATAAGAGTTTCTCCTCAAAGTTTGCCGACACTCAAACGCAATTTTCCACAAAAAATTATGTGGAAACTGATTCATGATCACCGTATTGTATTTATAAATCCCCCTCCTTCATCCGTAACTAATTTCTTTCGAAATCACCTCACGGGCTGCTCGCTAAACCGTTTGTTTCTCTTTCATTTATTGCACCCTGTTTTGTTTTAGGCTCCAACGAAATATCAGATAAAATAGCTAGCCGAGCTGTCGGGATTTCTTCAACTCGCACATGCTAGCACATTTTTCCACACAGATTTAACTACTACTACTAATGAAAAGCATATTCAGAACAAATACATGAGGAAATTGTAAAAATACAAGAAATATAGTTTCTGAAGTCTTTAATGGTCAGTGTGTGTTTCTGAATCCTGAGGCAAATTGTTTACTTCGGAGAAAACATATGTACAAAAATAAACAAATACGTCAATTAATTCATTGATATCACCTCAGGCAGCATTCTACACTAATATATATATTTATGTAACGTGTTTATGTTTATGTTTCCGCTACGGTAACTAGCTAAGAGGCTAGCAAACAATCAAAATAGCTAGCAAGACCTGTCAGTTTAATGTTAGCACTCAGCACATTCAATAGGTACGTTTCTGTTGCTATAATGAACTTGCTTAAACACTGATTTTGAAGAGAATATGTGCTGTATGTGACTTAGGAAAGCTTTGATCTAAGCAGCTAAGCGTTTTTGCTAGACATCAGCACGTTTTTAATAGTTAGCTAGCTTATATAGTCATCCTGAGCTTCAGCCTGTGAGGGAGTTAGCTGATATATTAAAAACCTGATGCAGTAACAGGGAATTTAATGGATGAACGATAGACTATACCATAGACAAAGGAGTGTGGTGTTGTTTTTTTTGGAACATCTCATTCCACATCTAGTCCCCTTTAATGCTATAATAACCTCCACTCTTCTGGAAAGATTATCCACTAGATTTTGTGGAGATTTCTTTGTTCATTTAGCCAGTGTTAGGTATTGATGTAGGTGAGGTGAGGAGGCCTGGGATTCCATCAGCATTTACAATAATCCCAAAAAAGGGTGTTCTGTAGGGTTTGAGCACTATAGCAGGCCATTCAAGATCTTCTACACACTTCCAACCCACCACCTTTTGTGCCCAGATGTCATGCTGGAACAGAACTGGGTCTCCTAGTTCAACTGAAGGGTAAATTTCATGCTAAATCATTCACCACCTACACACACTTAAGTTCATTAATAAATCATTAAAACATTGAAACACCAGAGAATGAGAAATACCATAAACACAGGTGTGTGTGATTATGAGTAATGACCTTTCTACAGTCTTCTACAGTCAGTTGGATTTGAGGAACTAGGTGCTCCTGAGGAGAGCAACTCATAAATTAGTTTACCATCTGAGATCATTGTACACCAACTCCTCTATGCCTGAGTCTTTAAATCTTAAATGATGGAGAAACAGCAGATGTAGAAGGTTATTTTGCATCTTGATTAAGAGGTTGTTTATCCTTAAAGTCCAATGTCTGAAATCTTCATGAAGTGGGATCCAACTGGAGCTGGAACCGCTCACGGGGTCGGGATCTTCTTTTTGAAAGTCTGAAATCTTCATTAGGTGGGACATAACTGGAGCTGGCTCAACTTCTGGATGACTTGGCATGAATAGAGACTTCACTCTGATTAGATTAGATTAGAATTAGATTGCAAGCTGATGAACCGGATTTGAGATACGTGCTCTGACTTTCTTGATGCTGAGGAATTGTGATGCAATCCGACTCTGGGATGTTTTCCCTTGGACTCGCTGCTCTTTGACGACTGTGCAGGCAGTTTTTACGGATCTCACAGTTTGGCAGTCAAAGACAGGCTTCTTTATTTGTGTGTGTTTGTGTGTGTGTTTGTGTGTGTGTGTGTGTGAGTGTGTGTGTGTGTTTGCTATTTAAACAGCTTGCTCTTTTTCTGGTGCTTTCCCGGTTGGCCCAGGAGACCGGAGTTTCACAATCAGAGATGAGTGTTTGCGTTTCACCCTGATTTGTGTGTAATTGTGGGTAATTTCCGCTCAGGTGCACATCTGTATATTGCGTGCTTGTGTTTGTGCGGCGTGAGTTGATGATGTGTTGTTTATTGCTGTGATTAGTTTATAGAGAGATCCAGAAGTGTTACTTAAACAGCATCTATATTTATATATATATATATATATATATATATATATATATGTGTATGTGTGTGTGTGTGTGTGTGTGTGTGTGTGTGTGTGTGTGTGTGTGCACTCAGTTCTCAATGTTCTCAGACTATTTTTAAGAAGCTGCGATTATGTCATTTATTCTGGGCTGCAGCTCTTTTTCTCTCTCTCTCACACACACACACACACACACACACACACACACACACACACAAATAGCGTCTAACTGTAGCACTTATATCGTTTTAAAACTAAAATGCGAGATCTGTACTCTTTCTTCTCTGCTACATCATATGCACTTGCACACTTACTCCTAGCATCAATTAGACACACACACACACACACACACACACACACACACACACACACACACACAAACACTACTGTGTAAGAATGTCTGGGCCTGTCGCTGGGCTGTTAAGTAAAAATAAAGAAATCCTGACGTCACCCGGAGGGAATGTCCTGCTTTTAGAAGTTGTTGACCAGTTCAGAACACTGAACTCATGCTTTTCTGCTCGTGCCAAAAAAAAGAGGGCACTTTTATAAGTTATTTCCAGGACACATTTGGGAAAATAAAGTCAAAGATTTATATTTAAAAAAATATTTTTATATGGTGGTTTTTCTGCAGGATAAGTGAAATGTGGGGCATGAAAGGGCAAGTGGTCACTTTGTGGTTAAGGCTTTGGGTAACTGATCGGAAAGTGAGTGGTTCAAGCCCCAGTATTGCCAAGCTGCCACTCTTTGGGCCCTTAAGCAAGGCCCATAATTCTTTATGCTCCAGGAGCACTATATCATATCTAACCCCAGCTTCATATCATCATGCTGTAAAGAACATGTGACAAACATAAATCACTTTTCTTCTTTGTTTTTTTTTTTTCCAGGACTCATTATTGAAGGAATGATTCGATTTTTCGATTTCAAGATTGTTTATTTTTTTAACTGAGCATAAGATGGAATGGTTTAGATGAGCATTTAGATTTGTAGACGATGTTGAAGATGCATGATGATATTGCTCATTTACAAACTAGGACAAATGAAATTACTCACGCAGGCATCGTCTGTGAACGACATTTCACCATTTGCTCACAACTTGAGATCAGTAATGATTGCTGAAGTGTTCATACAGAGTTTAATAGAGTTTATTTTGGTCATAATGTTATGATTTATTATGGTCATAATATTATGCCTGGTTAGGGTATATAATGCTAATATCTTGGGCAATTATGTGAAATAAGTTCAGTGTCTGACTTTTCTCTGCCATCTGTTTCACTGCTGCTACACATTTCATACAGTATATTTCAATCAAATTGGAAATTGGTGCTGGGATTTGAACTCATGACCTCACGCAAACACGCGCAGAGCCTGTGTTTCAGTTTATAATCTGTTCTGACTTTGATCCACCGCTATTTAAACACCTGTGAATTTAGTGTTTCGCTGTACGCACTACACCCTGCACACCGCCGGCTTGTTCGGACAAATCGATGCACGAAATGTGTCGGGTTTCAGAGAGAAATTAAATCTTGTGTGTAAATGTGTGTGTAAGTATGTGTAGATGTCTAAGCAAGATTACCAAGTAGCTGAGGCATGACAAGTATGCTAGTGTGGAGGGAGGGAGTCCCATTCTCTTTCTTTCTTTGTGTCAGAGAGTGTGTGTGAGAGAGTGTGTGTGTTACGGCTGAGTAAAAGATATGAGTATAGAGTAGGATGTTAAGATTCAGCGATTCACATCGGCATAAAATATAGCGATCTGATGGAAGTTTGCATTTGTATTACAATGCATTGTTTTTAACATATTTGCATCGGTAAAAAAAAAAATTTTTTCTATATAATTATTAGTAGATGCGCTGTACTTTTATTATTGACCTATATTTGACTGTATATGTAAAGCGATTTCTCGTCACTAAACAGTTTTTTGAGTGCGTTCTGCTACATGAGTATCGCCAATACTACGGAGACCGAGGTGTGTCCTGAGAGTCACATAGAATACGGATTAACATGGAAGAGGTAGAGCTGCGTCTTCCCGCACACAGAACAAGATTTTTTTGGTTTAATTTCATCTGTTTAGTTTTTTTTTGCACTACAAAGGCATGTTTGTGAAATGGCCGTGCGTTAGAAGTAACTTAAATCGGATCGCACTGCATCGTAATTGGGGCATCGTATCGCAACACATTGGGAGCTGCTTCATATATATCTTTAATGTATCTTATCGTCGACTATGCTTCGAGATGCATAAAAATAGGGTGGAACATCTTCCCAGAAGAGTGGAGGTTATTATAACAGAAAATGGAGATAAAATGTGGAATGGGATGTTTAAAAGGAAGCACATACCGATGTTATAGTCAGGTGTCCACAAACTTTTGCCCATAAAATTTATATTTCAAATACAACAATGGATTTGAACTTACAATTTAGAGACATCAAAAACAGTAGTGTCTCTCACGCACACACACACACGCACACACGCACACACACACACAGAGAGAGAGGAAGAGGAATCTGATCCTGAATAGCACTTGGCCGTGAGATGCAGAGGAAGCCCTGGCCCTGGATTTTTATTTTTTTTGTGTGTGTTCAGTCGATCTGGGAAATCCATTAGAACATGATTTTGGCTGACGCTATTAGAAAAGCCTCCATCTTCCTTTCAGACATTTTATTACCGATGTGGGTTTGAGTTATAACGACACACTGCATGTTGGGACACACTGGGATGTTAGCGTAAAGCTGGTCTCGTTTTAACTCTAATACACACACTTTGTCATTCAGTCGCCCGAATTTGCTGCTAATTTGACTGCTTTTTTTTTTTCCATATTTGCATTCATAGTCAGAAATTAAAGCGTCTGCACTCACGTCTAGAGTCAGCTGGATAAGAGAGCTGGGGTCCAGTCTGGAATGCACACTAACACTTACTGCCTTTTCCTTCCACTATTACAAAAAGAAACAGTGGCCACAGATACAGACAGGCTAATAACGCTAATATAGCTCATTAAAAGTATTTAAAGGGGTGGTGTTTAATGCAGTTGTAATGAATTTTTTTTTACAAGTTTTAATCACAAACTTTTTATTTGAAATGTTTTATTTGTCCAAGTTATTGAGATTTTTTGTGTGTGTGTGTGTGTGTGTGTGTGTGTGTGTGTGTGTGTGTGTGTGTGTGTGTGTGTGTGTGTGTGCAGTGGGGTGGTGGGGTAACCAACCTACCTACCTACCTACCTATCTATCTGTCTGTCTGTCTGTCTGAACTATCTATACTGCCCACCTGCTTACCTACCTATCTGTCTGTCTGTCTGAATTATATATTCTACCTGTCTGTCTGTCTGAACTGTCTGTCTGTCTGTCTGTCTGAACTATCTATCCTACCTGTCTGTCTGTCTATCTATCTGTCTGTTCACTCTTTATTTATTTGGTTGTTTTTCAGTGTGTTTTTCCTTTTTCCATCTCTCTTTTTTAGATTTTTCTCCAATCGCCATTGCTTTTCCCTCCCTCCCTCCCTCCCTCTCTCTCTCTCTCTCTCTCTCTCTCTCTCTCTCTCTCTCTCTCTCTCTTTCTCTTTCTCTTTCTCCCTCTCTCCTCTCTGCGGTTTCTATTCAGGCATGCAAAATGAGTTATGGAAGGAGGAACACCCAGTTTGGGGGAATTGTGTGTGTGTGTGTGTGTGTGTGTGTGTGTGTGTGTGTGTGTGTGTGTGTGTGTGTGTGTGTGTGTGTGTGGGTGTAAGGAGAGCGCGTGTCAGAGAGTAATAGACAGACAGACGCTGCTATTTGTATGAAGAAATCTTTTGATATGTTTTGCTTTAATGTGTGTGTGTCTGTGTGTGTCTGTGTGTGTGTGTGTGTGTGTGTGTGTGTGTGTGTGTGTGTGTGTGTGTGCGTCTGAGAGCATAAAAGCGGTAGTTTAGAAAATTGTCTGTCTGTCTGGAATTCTGGAAAACTCAGCAATTAACCCAGCGTGTATGCATACACACACACACGCACACACACACAAACACACACACACACCGTAACCTCAGTCTCACACTCTGGGATTCTGTTCCCTGTCATTACTACACACTTTCTCGTTGTGACCTCACACAGCCACAACATTACACTGTGAATGTTCTCTGTTGCCATATAAGGAAAAGGGGAGGGGCTTGCTAACATGCTAATCTGGTTCATTTACTGAGAGCAAAATTGAATTTTAATTCTAGTCAACAAGCTAACAGGATTTATGACATGAATTCAATACACATTCATAAATAGTGTGTAATTTTAGTGCTAAAGCTAGTCAGCATGCTAGCATGTGCAGTCCCGACAGGATTCGTCAGGTGCCATATAAACACCAAGCCCCCGCTTTACCTCGGTTTGAATCTCGCGACCCCGGTTTATCGTGGAATTGCATTTGCCACATAACTAATTCGTTTGGCTGATTTTCCCGTGTCTCTCGCGGATAGCATGATAGACCCAAAAACTTACAGGGAATAGTTTTTATGGAGTTTTATGGAATAATGAAATGTATTAATAAAAGTATAAAATGAAGTAATATGTTAATACAGTACAGTAAGCTCTTCCTTATTTGGCAATGTACATACCATATGAAATGACTAGCATTACAGTACAGAAAACCGTAGGTTTCCTCTGACATCAAAAAAAGGTGGAGTTAAAGACATGCGCTACCAGATTTAGCAAAAGAAAGTAAAGAATGCAGTGATGTGTATCTTTAACTCCACCTCTTTTTTACGTCAATAGGACCTTCAGCCAATAAACAAGCAGATAACATTCGCTGATGCTACCCAACAATTAGCTAGCCTAAGGTCCATCAAATACTAATAGTCAGGAGCATAAGCGTTACCATTAATGCTAGTCAGCAAGCTAGCCTGCTCACCTGACAGCATTACTCACGAGATCTTCAAATCCTGTTAGTTAATACTTAGGCTTTTCCATTCTATTGCTAGTCAGCAAGTGAAACCTGAACGCATGCTAACCTGAGCCCATTTTATCATCCAGTTTTAATGCTAGTCATTAAGATAGCATCACAAAATTTAGGGAAATGTTAGTAAAATTCAGTAATTTATGAATTTTCTCCACTAATGCTAGTTAGCTAGCACAACAAGCTAACAGTATGTTTTTGTAAACTGTTCAGAAATGCAGATCGTGTGTTTGAGATGAGGCCTCTCTGGGACAGGTGTGTAAAACGTCTACGTGGAAATGGCCACGAGTGCGTCATGCACCCCTTTACTAATTGTAGTATTTAATCACCTTGGTAACATATCCACTGGCAGTGTTGACTGAGGTTCCTGAGTGCACGTTAACAGAGGAAGACGGCTGAGACGAGGCCCGTCAGCAAGTCTGCTAGCATCTGCTTTATTAGCTGTCTGTCTGATTAGCGCTCGAGTGAAGCTCCCTGCTCTGGCAGGAGCAGAACCGGTGTGACATCAGATTTATAAAAAATCGTCTAAATTTACTTCGCTTGGTGAAGTTTGCTAATAAATGTGCGCGTGCACACACACACACACACACACACACACACACACACACACACACACACAACCACACACACACACATAAACATACACACACCTACACACACACTGCTCCATGACCCAGAAAGCTGGGTGGTTATGGCTGTGTGAAATGAGGCGTGTGTGTGGGTTGCACTCACTTCCTGTTTTCCTCTAAATACAGAGCTCATAAACGTGAATGTGGCTCATGTTGATGACGTCATTAGTTTAACCTCACTTTCTCTGTGTCTGCCTGTCTGTGTCTGTATCCTGTCTGTTTGTCTCATTCTTTATGTATGTCTGTATACTGTCTGTCTTTTTCCTGTCTGTCTCTCTGTCTTTCTGCCTGTGTGTCTGTATCCCACCTCTCTGTATCCTCTCTGCCTGTCTGTCTATCTGTCTGCCTGTGTGTCTGTATCCCATCTGCTGTCTATGTGTCTGTATCATGTCTCTCTCTGTTTGTGTGTCTGTCTGTGTCTGTCTCTTTCTTCTCTTTGTCTGTATCCTGGCTGTCTGTCTTTTTGTCTGTCTCTGTGCCTGTGTATCTCTTTCCTTTATGTCTGTCTTTCTCTGTACTGTTTGTCTGTGAAAATGTCTGCCTATTAATCAAATTCCTTTCTTTGTATCGGGCCTTAATGTCGGTCTGTATCCTGTCTGTCGCTACTGTCTGTCTATTTGTATGTCTATCTGTTTATTACATTCCTTTCTTTGTATCTTTCACGTATGCCTGTATGTCTCTCTACTGTCTGTCCATCTGTATGTCTTTGTCTCTCTGTGTATCCTATTTGAAAGTCTATCTCTCTCATTTCTGTCTCTCGGTCTCTCTCTGCTGTCTGTCTGCCTATTTTCTTTCTTTATGTCTGTCTGCCTCTCTGCTGCCTGTCTGTCTGTCTTTGTCCCTTCTGTCTGTCATTTCTGTCTGTTTTTCTTCTATGTTCCTTTTTATCACTTTATGGTATTTTTCTGTCTATGTGATCTTTTTCTTTTTCTTCCTTGCTGCATCTGTCTGTCTGTCTGCCTGCCTGTCTATCTATCTATCAATCGCTTAATCTCTGTCTAGCTGTATCATTTCTGTTTATCTGCTTTCTTTATTGGTAAAAGTCAGCATAGCGATTGCCCCCCCCCATCTCTCTTTCTCTTTGGATTATCATTTTTCTCAGTATTTCTACTTGATGAGTTTTTAAGATGTATAATTATAATTTGCAACTCTTCTCTGTCTGTCTGTCTGTCTGTCTGTCTGTCTGTCTGTCTCTCTCTCTCTCTCTCTCTCTCTCTCTCTCTCTCTCTCTCTCTCTTTCTGTCTCCCTCTCTCTTCCTCTCTACACAGTGGTGTGTCCCCTGACGTGTGTAAATGGAGGTGTGTGTAGTAACCGTACACACTGTCTCTGCCCACCGGGTTTCACAGGCAGACTGTGCCAGTTTCCTCTCCGCACTCAGGCCTCACGCGGCAACAAGCAGCCGTTCTACACTCTACAGGCAAGAACACACTCCTCCTCCCATTCATTACTCACTCACTCACTCAGACATCTTCTCCTCTTCATCACTCACTCACTCACTCACTCACATTCTTCCTTCTCTTCATTATTTACTCACTCACACTCCTCCTCCCATTCATCACTCACACTCCTCCTCCTTTTCATCACTCACTCTCACTCACACTCCTCCTCTTGTCACTCACTCACTCACTCACTCACTCACTCACTCACATTCTTCCTTCTCTTCATTATTTACTCACTCACACTCCTCCTCCCATTCATCACTCACACTCCTCCTCCTTTTCATCACTCACTCTCACTCACACTCCTCCTCTTGTCACTCACTCACTCACTCACACTCCTCCTCCTCTTCATCACTCTCTTTCTCACTCTTCTTCATCATTTTCGCTTTCTCCTCTCTTCATTCTCTCACACTCTCCTATGTTCACCTCTTTCTCTCCCTTCCTTTTTTATCACTTTCTCTCACTCCCTCTGTAGGTGAGGCCAGATGGTGTGGGTTTGTCAGATTCGAGTGGATCAGCTGGACGCCAGCAGCTCACACACACACACTTTACACTGCCACTGCCCCAGGGCACCGGCCATCACTCATCTGAGGGTAACACACACACACACACACACACACACACACACACACACACACACACACACACACATACACAGCATCCTAATTTCTGATGCTCCTTGATAATATTTTCCCCAATATTCTTGTCCTCAGTGCAGTTTAATGTACGTGTCCATCATTCGCCCGACACCTCCGTCGTCATCCAATCGTTCGACCATTCCGAGGCCAAGCTTCCTAAAGGTGTGACACGCCTTCCTCCACTGACACAAAAGCCCAGGGGGCGGTGCTTTCAGGAGACCACGCCCAAACAAGCTGTGAGTGACAAAAAAAATGAGGCTCTGATTATGATGATGATGATGATGATGATGATGATGATGATGATGGTATCATGTACAATGTACAATCTATCTCCATCACTCGTTTCCTACTGCATTCTCTGTCGCTCTTGATCTCTTCCTTCTTCTTTTTTTTACCTTTTTACCATTCTGTCATTCTCTCTTTCCTTTCTTCACATTTTTTTAATTGTCTCTTTGTCTCTTCCTCTGTCTCTTTTTACTTTCTGTCTCTCCCCCTTCTTTCTATCTATGTCTCTGCGTTTTACTCTTTGTCTTTCTTCCTCTATTTTCTCGTCTCTCTTTCCTTGTTGTCTTTCTCTCTTTTATTTTCTTTTCCTCTTTACCTCCTCATTAATCTCCCTATATCTGTTTTTCCATTTTTCTCTTATATTGCTGTCTCTTTCTTCACCTGTCTATCTGCCTGTCTGTCTGTGTATCTATCTCTCTCTCTATCTCTCTCTCTCTCTCTCTCTCTCTCTCTCTCTCTCTCTCTCTCTCTCTCTATCTTTCTCTCTCTCTCTCTCTCTCTCTCTCTCTCTCTCTCTCTCTCTCTCTCTCTCTCTCTCTCTCTCTCTGTGCTGTAGTGTAGCAGTAACCCTCTCCCTGGTCTGACTAATCAGGAGGACTGCTGTGGCAGTGTAGGAAATTCCTGGGGCCAAAACAAATGCTACAAGTGTCCAAAGCTCCCATGTAAGTCTGTAAATCCATTTCATTATCATGCTTATTCACGACATTACACTGAAAATCTGTCTGCCTGCCTGCCTGCCTGCCTGTCTGTTTGTCTGTCTGCCTGTCAGTCTGTCTGTCTGTCTAAAGACTTTTTGTCCAGCATGTGAGGATGAGGCCTGAAATAAAATAATAGAAAGAAAAAATAAAACTTGTTGTAATGTTGAATTATATTTTTTAAATCACTGAAGCAACCAATCACACACCAGGTTTCCCCCTGAATGATCACCTGTAAAAGTAAACCTTTTCTTTGGATTGTTTTGATACTTTTGGCTGCCCAGATTGTGTTACTGTATTCGGAATGTCAGGTTCCGACCCAAGAAGAAAAAACCTTTAGTTTAGATTTTTTTTGCATTTTCTTTTTTACTTTTTCTATCCTGATAGTCTTTCGCTCCTGTCTTCACTCACCTCTGTGCCAGATTTCTCTCTCGAACGTGAGAGCAGACAATAGCGGCTCTGTGGTACACGCCAGGTTATTTTCACCAAGCCAACATCAGTGTGTCTGTAAATGTGTGTGTATGTGTGTGGGGGAGGGTGTGTGTGTGTGTGTGTGTGTGTGTGTGTGTGTGTGTGTGTGTGTCATAGTGGCTTTGCTCTTTTTTCCTACGACACGCCCTCAATGTCAGGCCGAGACAAAAGCAGAGGATGGAGGAGAAGCCGTGTGTAAATGTGTTTCTTTCTTACTTTCTTTCTGTCTCACTTTATTGTATCGAAACAGACAGTATTTCTCCAAAAGTATTGGGACACCTGACTTTTCCAGCCAGATGTGGTTCTTCCCCAAACTGTTACCACAAAGCCTTTGGATGCTGTAGCATGACATTTTCCTTTTAGAAATTCAAAACCCAAACTATATATTTGTGCACAAAGCCAGCTTCATGAAGATCTGCTTTGCATGGGTGGGAAGTGTGTGGAAGATCTTCTGTTATAAAGCTCCATCTCTTTTGTCGCCCGAAGCCCTCCTGACCTTCTCACCTAAATCAGTACCTGACCTTCCTAACAGTCTTGTGGCTGAATTAAATCTCCACAAAAATCTATTGGAACATCTTCCCAGATGAGTGGAGAAAAACAGGAAATGTGGAAAGGGATGGTCTGGTCAGGTGTCCACAAACGTTTAGCTG
>JBCEWE010000261.1:2408399-2410899 GCA_039877035.1 Silurus lanzhouensis
GGAAGTGCCTGTCCAGGTGACCACACCCATGCAGCTCCAGCCGATCAGCACACACGTCCCTCGTGTCCCAGGTGGACATGCTTCTCTCTTTCATTTTGTTCATCTTTTTTTTCATCCATTTATTTCTTTATTGTCTCTTTAATAAACACTTTCTCAGTTTTTCTCTTGCACTTTTCTTTCAGTTCTTATTCCTCGGCCGACGACACATCCCATAATCCACATTCCACGCGAGAAAGAAACTCTGGCAGTGGCTCAGACGCAGGTCTCGCGTGAGTTCCACGGCAACCACTGGCCTCACCACCTCACCTCACTACATCTCACCTCACATCTCACCTCACCAAATAACACCACTTCACAACACCTCACCCCATTTCGCATTTCACCTCATTTCGCATTTCACAACACCTTACCTCATAACATCTCACTACTTTTCAAACCTCACCTCTCTACATCTCACTACACCTCACTACATCTCACTAGATTTCACCTCACCTTGCTACATCTCACTACACTTCACTACATCTCGCTACACCTCACTACATCTCGCTACATCTCGCTACATCTCACTACATCAGACCTCACCTTGTTACATCTCGCTACACCTCGCCACATTTCACCTCACCTTGCTACACCTCGCTACACCTCGCTACACCTCGCTACATCTCGCTACATCTCGCTACATCTCACTACACCGCACTACACCTCATTTTGTACATTATAAGGTTTTGTGGGTGCGGCTAACTGTAAATCAGCTGACACATTTGGTCAATTTTCAGCTGTTTGGATTTGTGTGTTTATTTATTTACTTTAGTTTTTTGTTTGTTTGCTCAGCAAACCATCAGCTATATTCTTCCTTTTTCCATGTAATGTTTCAAATACTGACTAAGGTCAACAGCCGAATTGTTATTTTGTGCTGTTTTTGGATTGTGTGTGTTTTACAGAGGTGGACGAGTGTAAACTGAACAGGAACATCTGTGGTCAAGGAGAGTGTATAAACACACATAATGGCTTCACGTGTCAGTGCAAAGCTGGATACCGTCCTCACACCCAGAGGAAGAGCTGCGTAGGTGTGTGTATACTAACACACACACACACACACACACAGAAATACACACATTGTGGCTGGTACAGAGATGTCTGTCTGTTTGTTTATGTTTGTTTTTCTCTTAGTCTTTTCATCCATTTGTCTGCTTTTTCAACTATTTGATTGTTTGTTTGTTTCTTCTGTATAATTGTTCCTCTGCTTGTCTATTCATCTGTCTGTTCATCTGTCTGTCTGTCTGTCTGTTCATCTGTCTGTCTGTCTGTTTATCTGTCTGTGTCTTTGTTTACTGTCTGACTGTCTGTCTGTCTGTCTGAATGTCTGTCTGTCTGTCTGTCTGTCTGTCTGTTCATCACTCTCTTTGTCTCTCTGTGTGTTTGTGGATTGGTTGTTCCATATGTTAGACAAGATTTGTTATATCTGTGTGTGTGTGTGTGTGTGTGTGTGTGTGTGTGTGTGTAGATGAGAACGAGTGTGAGGGGGAGCCCTGTGGTCATGGACGGGGCACATGCATCAACACCGTCGGCTCGTACCGCTGCAACTGTCACCCCGGCAACCAGCTGATCGGACATCACGTGAAGCCGCGTTGTGTGGGTGAGCGAAGTCAACTGCTCCTCGCTGCTCCTCCCTGCTCCACCCCGCCCCATTGTTGATTATTTTCCTCCACGCCACAGTGTGTCATTGTTTTGTTGGCTTGGTTTCAGATATTAACGAGTGCTCAACACCAGATATCTGCGGGATCGGCGGACACTGCGTCAACCTGCCCGGCTCGTACAAGTGCGACTGCATGCCTGGGTTCAGGAGCAAATCACGAAGGCAACCTGTGTGTGAAGGTAATTACATACACACACACACACACACACACACCTGTTACATTGTGTATATTCAGCAACCCCTCATACCTTCATTCTTCTGTGTAGATATTAATGAGTGCTTGGACCCTGCTACTTGTCCAGATGCACAGTGTGAGAACACAGTTGGATCGTATGAGTGTATTCCCTGCCAGCCTGGACACAAGGTGCATGGGGGAGTATGTTACGGTAAGTGCGTGTACACACACACACATTCTTCCGAGTTATGAAGTGTGAACGTTAATGATGTGAGTGTTTCTCATTAGAAAGCTTGTGCAGTGCTCAGGACTTTATTACCCCCAGAGGGACTTCAAAGTCCTGATTAAAGCAGGGTTATAACAGTAATGTCCATCTGGGGAGCTCAGATTTACAACACACACACACACACACACACACACACACACACACACACACACAGGTCTAAAAGAATTAGCAAGCAAGGAAAAGAAGCATTAGCATCGGACCCTGCACATTGGCGTGTCTATTTAAATATAAATGTGTGTGTGTGTGTGTGTGTGTGTGTGTGTGTGTGTGTGTGTGTGTGTGTGTGTGTGTGTGTGTTTGTGTCAGTGATTCCACATGATTTAAAGAGCATAACTGATGTAGA
>JBCEWE010000261.1:2420899-2422445 GCA_039877035.1 Silurus lanzhouensis
GGAGCTTGCTGTAGGAAAAAGCACCACACGATCAGATTCTTAGAAGATGAAGGCTCTTCAATGGAATCGTGCTTCCAGGCAAGTGGCCATTTGCATGATGAGGGTTTGCTGCAGATGGTAATAGACAGAGTGGTCAGTGACGGCATAAATGGAGCTTAATTTCAGTTCGAGTGTATTAAGTTGAAGCAGTGGGAAAGATTGGGGGAATTTGGTCACATGATCAGTATTTAGTGTGTTGTAATGTGAGTGCAATTTTCTTCATAGGAACCGGAAGATATAAAGAATAATTACGTTGTTGTTTTTTTTTGCATGTGACGTCTGAACGTTTGATGCTGGTGTCTTTGGTTGCAGTGATCTTTAACAAGCTGTGTGCCATGAACCTCGAGACCGAGTCAGACGGAGACACCGACTTTATAGCACCTTTCAGTTATAACCCAGGTATGTCTCCCTGACGACCAATCAGATTTTAGGATGTAAAAAAACAAAAAAACAAAAAAACGTTTTCTATTTTTTTTTTTTTCTATCACTTGTTCTCGTGGTCAGAGCGGGACAGTTCGGAGGAAGACTCGGACGAGTGCAGTTGTGCAAACGGACGGTGTGTTCGCTCCTACCTGGGCACCATGTGCGAGTGTAACCCGGGTTTCAGACTGGACCACTCACGGACACGCTGTGTAGGTGAGCAGATGCGGCAGGTTCGGCATACGGATGAAAGTATTGGCGCCCTATGAGGATCTACACAAATTTTTGAGGCACACATTTTATGCTGGAGCATGAAAAATTCTCTTTTTATGAACCCAAATGTAGTGTGTATTTCTGTATATAAGCAACGAAGAGGAAATGATTATATATTAGTAGTATAGTGTAGATTAGAGCCACACTTTGCACGTTTATTTGAGGTTAATGTTGATTACATCAGGCATTTTTGCTTCATTTCCGAGCATCAGATTATATCAGGAGACAAGACATCCTTTACATCACCTGATACACCGCTTGAGTTAGCTGATACCAGTCTCTCTCTCTCTCTCTCTCTCTCTCTCTCTCTCTCTCTCTCTCTCTCTCTCTCTCTCTGCAGATATAGATGAGTGTATGGAGCGATTGTCCGGGATCGTCCGATTAAACCCGTGCAAAAACGCCCGCTGCGTCAACACCATAGGCTCCTTCAAGTGCATCTGCAAAAACGGCCACTGTGTCCACAGACACAGCACGAGACACGTGTACACACACAAGAACACCAAATAAACGCGCACACACACACACACACACACACACACACACACAAGCTTTCGCTCGTCCTCGTTCCATCCTCCTATAGTTTCTTGTGGTCGATTTTTCTGTTCATGTTTTTTAATTCAGTCATTTGAACCGAAGTGCCTCATACTGTATATAATTACAGAGTGATGCCATTTTTACATGTACATGTTAAGATGTTATTAGGTTTCCTCGTCTTCTTTCTTCTTTATCATCATCATCATCATCATCATTGAGTTCTTTTTGCACATCTTTGGCCCTGATGATATTCCTAGATAAATTCTAGATTCCTAGAAAA